>VOCO01038067.1:0-15091 GCA_007922225.1 Emydura subglobosa
AGGGTTTCCCATGACCTGAGAGCTGAAATCACTGAAAGCTGAAATGCGTTAAGAGCTGAAATCACTAGAGGAACTGGAAAACCCTGCAAGACTGACAATCAGCAGAGGGGATGTGATGCCCGCAGGTGGTGGGAGCCAGCAGAAGGGGCTGGTTTAGCCCTACAATGCAGACTTGGCCAATGACACTACAGCACTTGGTGGGGCAGGGGAAGTGAGAGGGGAGAGGTGAAAGACATGCCCCAGGTGCTCTGGGCTGGGCTGGGTTTTGCTCACTGGGTTCATGAACTCTGTTTGCACGGTTTTCCCAAAGCAGTGCTGTGTTCCTTCCTGCCTGTTGTTAAGAGGGTTACTGTCTACACTCAGACTCTGTGCTGGTGAGAGGGGAAGTGTTGCCTTTGTGGGTGTCCAGGGGATAGTGTGTGATATCCCAGGTGACTGGGCGGCTGCTCGAGCCCGTTTGGTGTTGCATCATTGACAGGAACCCCTAGATTTAGAGCCCGGCCCTTTGTGGTTGCTGACTGTCTGGCAGAAGGGTACACGCAGGTGCTGTCTTTACACAGGTGCTTTCAAATGATGGACAATTATCCTTTGTTGCAAAGAGTAACCAGAGCAGGAACAAATCACAGCGCACAATCCATTTTATTAATTATAAATGTAAGCCAGGTCTGAGTGTCTCAGTGACACGCTCCCTGCTCAGCAGCTGAAAGGGGGGCACTTTATCTGCATGGGCTTTGTATCTGCATGAGTACAAGTAAGTATTTAGCATAACTACCTAGGTGCTGAGCATAATGGGACATGGTTAGCAGGGCCGGGTTTGGGCTACAAACCACTTTTGTGTTAACTGCTGGGGTAATGAAATGTGTCCTTCCATTGTATGAACAGATGTCAGCAAAACTGTGCTTAGTTTGTTATGATAGAATCTGCACCCTAAACCAAACAGAGCTCCACAAGGGTGGTGGACAGATGTTTCAGCCTGGAAACAGGGGGGGGGGGGGAGGTGGAGCAGTTTCCTGTTGGGATCACACTGGCCCTGGTAAAGGGCTGCTCTCAGGCATGGAGTGATTCTCTCTCCCCATTGTTAAAAGATAGAATTAATGACTCATCTTGGAGTCTTTTGTTTCTTGAAAGCAGGGACATTGCCTGTATGTCAGCAGAAGGTTTACCCATGAGCTGAGATCACTAAGAGCTGAACCAGTAGAGGATCTGGGAAACCTTGCCTGACAACTAACAGAGCTGGTGATGTGGTCGGTGGAGAGGCTGGCACAGTCGGTGCCAGCTGGGTCAGCGATTGGCAGAGGGGTCGGCACAGTCAGTGCCAGCCCAGTGCAGTCAGCGGGAGCCCGGTGCGGTCAGGGCCAGCGGTTGGTGGGAAACAAGCGTGGTCGCTGCCAGCGGTCGGGGACTCAGCAAGGCCCAAAGGCGGCAGGAGACAGCGGCAGAGGGGGCCTGGTCGAGCCCGTGTCGGACAGGAGCGGCATAGGGGGTGAAGCCGATCCCACGAGGTGGACATTGCAACTGACGCTGGTCAGTACAGGGGGAAGAAGGAAGGGAGGCGAAGGACACGCCCCGTACTCTGGGAGGGGTTTGGTTCATTGAGTTCATGAACTCTGTTTACACTGTTCCCCAAACCAGTGCTGTGTTACCTCTCTTTTGCTATTAAAAGGTTTCTTTCTACACTCAGACTCTGTGCTTGCGAGAGGGGAAGTATTGCTCTTTGGGGGCGCCCAGGGAATAGTGTGTAATTTCCCAGGTGACTGGGTGGGGGCTCGAGCAGGTTTGGTGTTGTATCATTGAGAGGGACCCTAGATATAGAACCCGGCCCTTGCTGCTGCCGACGCGGTCTGGCAGAAGGTTACATAAACACACATTCATTTTCCTTTTCGGTATAGTCATTGTGACTGTCACGTCCTTGCTGCCTCTGCCCCCACCCCGCCCCCACCGGTGCACATCCATGCAGAATCTGGCTATCCCGTGCTAACCCGACACAGGAAGGTTATATGTTTTATGTTTCTGCTATTGTGCCTTAACGGCCTTGATCTCAATCACAGAAATCAGCTGCACTGATTGCAATAAACTGGTCTTCAACGTGTCTCTACTCCAGCCAGCCTGCTGCCAGTCACGCTGGAAATCCCACCAATAACTGACGTTCTAAAGCCGCCTTAGAACAGGAGGAAAAGCTCTTGGCTGCTCATTTTCCTCTGTGATTCTCTCTGCCCTCAAGGATGCTGGACACACGCCTTTCCCTCGATCCCTATCCAAAGCGGGATGGAGTTATCTTCCTTTGGGGCTTGTACACACTGCTCCTTCACATGTGAGGGGCGTTAGCAATTGATGTGAGTCCTGGGCTCCTCCTTTCCTACTGTGTATCTGGCACCAATCCCGTGTGTTCGGTCTGGTGACGTCTGGCCTTGCGGCTGTGAGTGGTGCAGGCAGTGCAGAGGATGAGCTCTCCTGCCATCTGCCCAGGAACCGGAGGACAAGGCCAGAGGAGCAGACTATCTGCACAGACAGCTCTGCTCTGCCCGGTGATCAGGAGACTCAGCTGCTCTGCCCGGTGATCAGTTTTGGCTGTGTTAGGTTAACTGCACTTACGTCTTGGGCCCAGGGTAATGACACGTCGTTATCCGTTCTGTGTGACTAATGAGGCAGCAGAACTGTGCTTAGCATCCCCTGACTGAGGGGTCCCCATACCTGTGACCTGCCTCCCTGAGCGGGGTAAGGAGCCAGTGGGGCGTGGGGCTGGACTGAGTTCTAGGGCCGGGCCATCCGATGTTGTTTGACTCTCTCTCTGCTGTTTAAGGCTAGAACTGCTTAGGCTCAGTGGAGGTTCTCGTCCCTGCTCGTTGATCCCTGCAGCTGAAGTCACTGATCAGCTGGTCTTGGTGCTGAGCCGCAGACAGACCTGCGCTGGGGACAGAGCTCTGGGGATGGCAGCAGCAGGCGGGTTCCCACTATCCAGTGAAATCGCTGGGAGCTGGGCTGAGTAGCAGAGCCTCTGGTAATGGCATTGCAGACCGAGGCAGTGTGCGAGACAGCAACGTCAAAGGCCTCTGCCACCCAGCACATCCTGGAGCTGTGGTTCCTGGTGGCAGGGCTCGGTGGTTGCGGTGCTGAAGGACTGGACTGGACGGAGCCAAGGACGCCGCAGAGCAGCAGGGGAGGCAGCAGCAGACGTGCTGGTGACCATGGCAAGTAGCGAAGGCATTGCTTGCTTCCCTCGCCAGGCCGGGCGGTGACCCCAGCTAGACGCATGCCCGGACGCTGGGACTTTGCTAACCTGGGACAGGAAACCATGAGTGGGGTACAGCAGAGGGCAAGGGAGATGGGGTGTTAAAGGGACGTTTGTCTATTGGACTTTACGGTGCAAGGTGGGAAACTGAGACAAAGGACACGGCCCAAGACACTGGGCGAAGGGGTTTCACTTACTGGTTGCATGCTTCTGAGTCCTGGTTACTGCACTGCCCCAAATTAAGGCTGGGTCCCTCTGCCCTGAATTACCCTTGTTCTGTTATACACAGACTCGGTGCTGGAGAGGGGAAGTCCTGCCCAATAGAGACGCCATGGGGAGATATTTCATTGTCCCCGCTTTGTGGGTGGGTGTCCGGCTGTTTTTAATTGTGAGAGGAACCCCTAGATCCTGAACCTGGCCCTTCTTCTGCCACCAGCCCCTGGTGGACGGGTTAGAGCTGTCCTGCCTAACGCTAACGAGATGTGCGGTGCTGTGTCACCAGAGACACAGGCTGGGAAATGAGCTACACTAGGGGCTGGTCCCATTCCAGTTCTCTCTGCTCACTGAACCCGTTCCTGCCCCGCCAGTGGAGATGCTCCGCACACAAACACGCACGTCAACCTGCCCTAACCGGCCTCAGTGGCAGAGGATGTGGAAAAGAGGCTTATTAACCCCCGCAGCCCTTCCCATTTTACAACCCAGCAGGAAAAAACGCTGCCAGTTGCGGAAATCAGTGCCGCTAGTCGTCGCTGTGCTGGGCTCAGGTCTTCACCCCCCAGAGGACTCTGCTGTCTGCGTGTTGTGCACAGTGCAGTCTCCTCCTCCCACCCCCTGTATGAAAGTGTAATTGTGACTCTACCTAGATTTTTTAAACCATCCTTCTGTACGGCAAGTGAGAGCAGGCCTGTAATTCCCTGCTAGGTTCTGTACTGGGCTGTAGCGTTGCTGTCGACAGGAGCTCTCAGTTAAATGGGTCCGTTTTAGAGTAAGTTCAGTACAGCTCTGCTGGGTCAGCCCTACAGAATTCTACGGGACTCTTTTATAAGGCCTGTGCTGCATTATCTTCCCCTGCTCCAGACACGCTGCCTCCCCTGCTCCCTTCCCCCCGGACAGTTAGCGCAGGAATGAAGAGCAGAGGCCGTCAGCCGTGTTGTGTGGTGCAGCCATCCCTCGCTGCACCAAGTTCCTCAGAGAAACGGGCAGTGAGAGAATCACAGCCTGCACCACGTGCAATAGGCATCCCAATGTCTGCCTCGGGCTGAGTCTGCTGCCTACAGGAGTCCCCTCAGCCCTGCTGCCCTGTGGGGCAGGAGAACACAGGGATTGCTGCAAAGCACGGCCAGGTATCCTGACCCCGCGAGGGCTGAGCATTAACTCCTTCGCAGCACCACCAGTCACTGCCGGCCCCCCGGGCCAGAGATGGAAACAGCCCTGTGTGATGACACAGCCTCAGATGTAACGTGCAATTAACAGCGGGGGTCCACACACAACACGCACTGCCCGTGGGAAATGGAAGTTGCTTACCTTCCCTTGAAACTGAGAATCAGAAACTGATCAGGCACAGCTCTCTCACAAACTGAGTTCTCGGCTTTTTCCCCACAGCAGGAGTATTGTCCATCCTCGTATTTTCCTTTGTGATTGAGGGTAATTTCAAATTCACACTTGATATTGGTAGCATTCAATACTGCTTTCCAAAGGGGATTCAGATCTGGGACCTGGGGGTCTGACCAGCTTTTTACCAACTTCCCTCTGCAGGCAACATAGATACTGGCCTTGGAATAGGTGATATCACGTATACCCAGGAAATGAGACGCTTCATGGATAAGAGTCCCTGGCTGGGACTTTTCTCCAAGTTTTGTAGTAGACTTCCAGAACAGTGGGCACAAATACACTGTTTTGTCTCCAGACTTTGGATAAACATATGCATAATAATTTTCCGTGGTTAGATCCTCCTTAAACTTCACAGCTTCCAACTCTGCGATGAGACTTGTAACTAGCTCTTCTGTCAGTATTGCATGGCGTTCCATCCAGCATCTGGGATCTCCACGATCACCGAAAACCAGATCCTGGGGCTTCTCCATCAGCACTCAGTCCTTCTTCTTCAGGGCATCCCTCAGAATCTCCAGTGCTGTCCGCTTTGCTGCTTCTGCAGTTCTTCTCCTTTCTTCAGTTAGGGGTACACTCTTATTGGAAGAGTAAAGTGGAAGAGCAGAAGTAGAGCATGTTTTTCCATTCGGTGTGTGGCTGCTCACAAATATTTCCTGGTAACTCATCTTGGCACCTTTGTGTCACGTTCACTTCAGTCAAGAGTAACGTTCCAGGTGAACACTCTGTTAAAACACAAAACCTGGCTTTGATTGCATTGCCTTTCTAGGTAAAGCATCCAACCCATTTAATTCACTCTAATGGGAACACAGGAAACGCCCAACCGATCAGACCAGGCGTCCATCTATTCTAGCCCCTCTTCTCTCTCTATGAAAGTGGCTGCTGGTACCAGCTGCTTCAGACGAAGGGGTAAGAAATCCTCCCAGCGGACAAGTACGGCGTATCTCTCCCTTACAGACAATCTCTTCCCAGCTCTAGGCAGTTAGCGGTTGATTGCTTGTGCCCGATGGGGAGGGTTTAGATCCCTGCCAGACGCTAGAGATTTGTTTTGTGTTTTCGTGCTCTCTGTTCTCTCTCGTGTAACTGTGGAGGTGCTGGCTGTCTGTGTGATTCTCCAGTCCTCCTCAGTATCCCGCACAGCTCATGGGCTAATGACGTCCCGTGGCCATGAGCCCCACAGCCTCCTTCTGTGTTACGTAGACGTATACCCATCTATCCCTTTTACCGTTTTCTTCCCTTCGGTTTCATGGACTGTCCCTTCGTTCTTGCATCCTGAGCGGGGTTAACTAGGAGCCCTGACTTACCTCTGCGCCATTTGTTAGTTCGGATGCATTTATCAGAGTCTCTCAACTAACCAGCCCTCGCTCTTTAATCTCTCCTCCTGTAGCAGGTTTCCCAGACACCTCATGACTTTGTTCCTCACCTGTGACCCTCCTTTATTTCTGCTGTACCCTCTGTAGGCAAAGCTGGGGACAGAGCTGAACTTGGGCCTGGTCTGCACTGCAGAGGTAGGGTGACATAAGTCAACTCGCCTCAACCTCGTTATGCCTCCACCTACGTGAACATTTGTCTGCCGCTGACGTAAACCCCAGCTCCAGAGACGCAGTAACACTTCCCAGACCCTGCACTCCAACCCCTCTGTCTGCTGCTGGTCAGATGGACAGAGTCAGCTCTTTAAGTCTCTCCCGGCACAGCATTTCTTCCAGCCTTGAACCGTTTCTGTGTCTCTTTTCTGCCCCCTCCCCAATCTTTCAATGTTTTTAAAAGGTGGACAGCGGCAGTGCTGCAGGATGCCAGTATCGGTCTCCCCGGTGCTGTAAGCAGGGGTAAAACCAGCTCCCTGCTCCTACTCGCTTCTCCCCTGTTTATACAGCCCGGGAGGGCTCTGGGCCTCTGTGCCCCAGCAGTGCATGGCGAGCTCATGGTCACAGCTTGTCCACTAGGACCCCGAAATCTTTTCCTGTGTCTCTGCTTTCCGGGACAGAGCCCCCGTCTGTAGGCCTGGCCTGTGTCCTTTGCTCCTAGATATGACCTGCTGCTTGGCTGGATTAAAACACATTTTGTTCACATGGACCCAGCTCACCAAGCGCTGGCCAGAGCGCGCACAGCTCTGCCCGTGCCCCTGCGCCAGGACCACAGCACCTCCCTGCTAGTCACGTCTGTGACCCCAGCAGCTCGGGGTGCCCGCTGGCAGGGGGCACAGTGCTCCCTAGGGATACCGGCAGGCGGGAGGAGGATGGGCACCCAGGAGGGTGGGCACCCAGCTGGGCCCAGCAGCCATCACTTTTCGAGTGGGAGGCAGGAGAGCCGGCTAAGACCAGATGCCCCAGGCCAGCCTTCTCTCTGTGCAGAGGCTGAGCCGTTCCCTTCCCTCCCTTCCAAGTCACTGCCGGGCTGGCCTGGAATTGGGTCACGGCGTGTGGCAGGGGCAGGCACCTCTGTGCTGACCAGTGCGAGCTCTGCAGGGCCGGGCAGCTGAGCAGTAAATGGCCGGGAGGAACGGATCCCCTACGCCCGGCCCAGAGCCCTTGGCAGCGCTCCCACGAGGTACGTGGCAGGCTGGCAGCAGTCAGAAGTACTGGGGGGCAGCGACTGCTCCCCCCAAGTTTTTTTACTTCTTTAGGTGGTGGGGGGAGCTCTTATCTCGGCGGGGGAGAGTGGCAGGGCCTCGGGGGAAGGGTGTCGGGGGGGGTGAGCGGGAAGGGGGCGCTGCACACGTGGCAAGGGGACGGTGGGAGAAGGGTGAAAGGAAGGGCAAGTGGTTTCTGAGCCTGCCTGGTGCCACGTGGCATTGGCTGCCGTTTTTCAGACTAGTGGGGGGGGGTGGAGCAGCATTTGGGGTCACAGACGGCTGGGATAGCTTCAGGGGCCGGGTCTCTTGGGAACCCTGGAATGGGCAGAGTGCGGGCGAGGGCAGCCGTTCGGGGGCATGCTGGCGAGGTGTTTAGGGGGAGGGCAGCAGCACTGCAGAGCCGGCTGGGCGTGGCGGGAGGGGCACTGTGTTTTGGGGCGCACTCAGCGCTGGGAGGGTGCCTGGGGTTTGCCAGTGCTGGGGGCAGAACGAGCATGTGGGGGGAGGGCAGGGCTCGCCCAGACCCCTGCCCGGCTGTGTGAAGGCAGGAAGGTGCTGTGAGTTAAGCCCGGGCTGTGGACAGGGTGTGATGATTGTGTTTTATATGTAACATTTCTTTCCCAGGTTCTTACTCACTATCGCCTGAATCTGTTTTTTGCTATTAGATTTGTTCTGGGCTGTCTCTGTCTCCAGCCAGATAGCTAAAGGGCTACGTGCTGTGTTAAGCCGAGTCATGATCCTGGCTTGAATGGTCTAAGCTGGTGTGTCCCACTGCTCTGGGAACAGCGGCTGCGGGGTCACATCTACACAAGAGATCATATCGGTGTAGCTACCTGCCCCGGGCTGTGACAAATCCACACCTCTGAGTGACACAGTTACACCGAGCGAGCCCCAGTGCAGCCGGCGCTATGTCAGCGGGGAGCTCTCTATGAGTAGGAGCAGCTTCACTGAGGGTGACAGCGTGCAGCTGCACCAATGCAGCGTTTTAAGTGTGGACCTTCCCTCAGAGCTCTGGGTGCTCAGTGGATCGGGGCCTGGGCACTCCAGAGGGATGCTCAGAAACTCTGGGACTTGTGTGCGGCTGTCACTAACCTGCGGAGGCCTGGGAGGCAGGAGCTTGTGCTGCCAGAGGCTGGTGGAGGCAGGGAGCTGATCCCCAGCAGGCACGAGACTCCCTCACGCGAAGGGCAGGTGGCTGCAAGGTGCCTCCCAACCCTGGGCACCCCCGGGAAGCGCCATAAACTCCCGAGACTTGCCTGAGCCGTAATGCCCGGCTTCTGATTTATTTGTGCTGTGGAAGCATCTAGAGATCCCAGATCTAGGCACTGTACAGCCGTAAAGCACAGGCTGTCTGATCCCCAGGCGCTGACACTCTCCTAGCACAAGCGATGGATACAGCCGGACGGGGGAGCAGAAAGACACCCGCAGCCGGTGCCAGGCAGCGGTACCGGTACACCAGCAGGCTCGCCGCTCTGCAGCTGTCGTAGGCATCACGGCAGAGCAGAGGCGGGAGGGACTGGAGGACAGTGAGGTGCTTTGCCAACGGTTACAGGGACAACCCCAAAGGGCGAGCGGCAGGAGGGGAGACGGCGATGCCCTGGGTGAATTTTACCCGGGGTGATGAATGCCGACGGGCAGGAGTTACTGTAGCACAGACAAACGTCACAGAACAAGTCTATGATGTTCCCTTCTGGGCTACAGCAGGATTTGCTCCCAGCCGGTTCGTGTTTTTACGGACAAAGGGTGGGAGATAGGATAGAGCTGATCTGAGGCCAGGCTACACTGCAGACTTACCTCAGTATAACTACAGCGCTCAGGGCTGCCCTTAGCCCCCCCTCCTCCTCTGCAACAAACCCCCGTAGCCAAGAACAGGGGTTAGCTTCCCTTTGCCAAGAGCAATGTTCTGTACGTAACACACGTTTTTTGAAGGAAAGAGCAGCCAGCAGCATCTGCAGCTTCCCTGTCCTCACACACGGCCCGTCAGCGGCGTAGCCAGGACTGATTTTGTGGCAGGGGCAGGGCCTGTGGTTGACACGGGTGGGCACGAGCCTGTATCACAAGCAGAACAGCGGCTGATAAAAACGCAGGATGAATTGCTTAAAATCTGACTGGGAGGGGCTGCTTTCCAGGTGGGGGCTCTGGCGACCCACCGCTGCAGCCCTGCCATCAGTCGGGAGAGGAGCAAGCCATCGCCCAGCTGAGCTCTGTACTCACCACATGCTGAGCCTGTGCCCCTCGGGTCTCTCACTGCAGGGGCGGCAGCGACTGCTGATCTGCATCCACTGAACGATCAGACTCGGCTGGGGATAGAGGCCGGGTTGCAGAATGTGGAAGGGCTTTTGGGGCAGGCACGGCCCTGTCTGCTGCTGACGGGTCCCAGAAGCGATGTCTCTACGTCCTCCTCCCTGTATAGAGCTTCTCCCTCTTCCCCTGCCCAAGAGCAGAAAGGCCCTTCGATGTCTTGCCTTTCGCTTTTGGTTTCTTGCTGCTGGAAAGTCCTGAGTGGGGCCAGCTCTGATAACGGGGGCAATAAATACTGTATATTATTGTCACACTGGTTGGATTGAGGGGGGCGGGGGCATTTGTCATAGGGGTTAACATGAATATATCAAAATCATAACGATTCCTGTAAGATAGGCCATGTCAGGTGCTGTTAGAAAGGATGCATCGTGCTGAGTAAGATACTAATACTGGTGTTCATGTATCATATGTAAAATGGAAGTTATGGATGTATTGCTATTTCTGTATGTCAATTTGGGCTGGCTGGGACACACCCCAGACAGGATGGCTGCAAGACAATAGCCTGCTTGATGCCCATTAAGACACTCACAGAGGCAAGGGGCCCAGGAAGAAACCCCAGGCACAGCTGAAGAGTTACCAGAATTGGCCCATGTGACTCTGGACTCCATTTTAGTTCTTGTGAATTTCCCCAGGCCTCATGGCCCGGGGCAGAGAGTTTATAAGATCAAACCACAGAAACCATTTTGTCTTTGTTCCTGTCCAGCTGCAGACACGCACCTGCCTCTGGATCTATTTATCTTGAAAATGAACCGAAGGACTTAGACCAGTCCAGGTACTGGATGTGAACCAGAGGGGACTGTACAAGCTGCAACTCCACATTGCTTCCAGAAACCTGATGTACATGGACTTCCAATCATTTGTATGTATCTGACTCATGCCTGACCAACCTGATTGCTTTCTATGATGAGGTGACTGGCTCTGTGGATGTAGGGAAGGCGGTGGATGTGATATACCTTGACTTTAGCAAAGCTTTTGATACGGTCTCTCACAGTATTCTTATCAACAAGTTAAAGAAGTATGGGTTGGATGAATGGACTATAAAATGGATAGAGAACTGGCTAGAGCATAGGGCTCAACGAGTAGTGATCAATGGCTCCGTGTCTAGCTGGCAGCTGGTCACAAGCGGAGTTCCCCAGGGGTCGGTGCTGGGACCGGTTTTGTTCAACATCTTCATTAATGATCTGGAGGATGGGGTAGATTGCACCCTCATCAAGTTTGCGGACAACACCAATCTGGGGGGGAGTGGTAGATACGCTGCAAGGTAGGGATAGGATACAGAGTGACCTAAACAAACTGGAGGATTGGGTCAAAATAAATCTAATGAGGTTCAACAAGGACAAGTGCAGAGTCCTGCACTTAGGAAGGAAGAATCCCATGCACAGCTATAAACTGGGGACCAATGGGCTAGGCAGCAGTTCTGCAGAAAAGGACCTGGGGGTAACAGTGGACAAGAAGCTGGATATGAGTCAGCAGTGTGTCCTGGTTGTCAAGAAGGCTAATGGCATATTGGGCTGCATTAGGAGGCGCATTGCCAGCAGGTCACGGGAAGTGATTATTCCCCTCTATTTGGCATTGGTGAGGCCGCATTTAGAATATTGTGTCCAGTTTTGGGCCCCCCACTACAAAAAGGATGTGGACAATTTGGAGAGAGTCCAGCGGAGGGCAACAAAAATGCTGAGGGGGCTGGAGCACAAGACTTATGAGGAGAGGCTGAGGAAATTGGGCTTGTTTAGTCTGCAAAAGAGAAGATGAGGGGGGATTTGATAGCAGCCTTTAACTACCTGAAAGGGGGTTCCAGGGAGGATAGGGCTAGGCTGTTCTCAGTGGTGACAGATGACAGAACAAGGAGCAATGGTCTCAAGTTGCAGGGCGGGAGGTCTAGGTTGGACATTAGGAAAAAGTTTTTTACTAGGAGGGTGGTGAAGCACTGGGATGGGTTACCTAGGGAGGTGGTGGAATCTCCATCTTTGGAGGTTTTTAAGCTGCGGCTTGACAAAGCCCTGGCTGGGATGATATAGCTGAGGTTAGTCCTGCTTTGAGCAGGGGGTTGGACTAGATGACCTCCTGAGGTCTCTTCCAACTCTAATATTCTATGATTCTATGATTGCTCTAGTCTTTTAACATTTCTCTCGTGGTTTATTTCTTTCCTTTTACAATAAACCTTTAGTTTAGTTACTAAAGTATTGGCTGGCAGCGTGGGATTTTAGGTAAGATCCAAACTTATATTGATCTGGTGCTGTGACTGATCCCTTGGGGTCAGAGGGAACCTTTGTAGTAAAGAGCATAGAGTTTAAAGAACTGGTCTCTTTACTGGACCCAGTGCTGATTTGGGAGCCAGGAACTGGAATGCAGTAAAGTGGGTTGTGTGTATTTGTGGACTGGCTTCTTGATAACCAGTGTGGGGAAATCAGAAGCATTTCGAGGCCTGTTGGGAAGCCGGGATTCAGTGTCACCCACCAGCACTGGGAGAATCTGCTCTCCTTTTGCAGCCTGCCCTGATCTTGGCATTCTCAGGTGGCTGCCCTGGGCACGGACGGGTCACAAAATAAAGCTCAGGAAAAACATTTCTGCTTGAAAAAATTTTGTTTTTCATTTGCTGAAAATTCTGAAATTTTTCACTTTCTGTCCAGTTTGACTGAATTTTTTCAATCATTCAAAATGTCCAACCCGCCGACAAATCTGGGTTTTGTTTTCCTTTGCCCAAGTCTAGTTAACACAGGTTCTAGCTCTAGTGGTTGCTCCTGCGTCGAATTCCTTGTTCAAGTGCTGTGCTGCTATTACCGTGAGTTGGCTGCCCACCAAGGGTACAGGCCACAGCTGGCGTCAGCACAACTCATCAGCCACTAACTTGGCCACTGCGTGGGGTGGATGCAATTCTAAGAGGAACCCCTAGATACTAAACCCGGCTCCTCTCACAGCTGGCCCCACCTGGCAGAAGGGTGACAGAAGCAAGGTACCCGCCTTCTCTTGTTTGTTTCTGCTGTGTTCAGATGAACAGGACTAGGAAGATGAGAACGGCCGTGCTGGGTCAGATCAATGGACCAACCAGCCCAGTGTCCTCTCTTCAGACAGCTGCTGGTGCTGGATGCTTGGAACGAACAGCGCAGGGCAGGTGCGTGATCCATCCCTGTCACCCAGTCCCAGCTTCTGCAGAGGAGAAAGACCAAAGGGTGTCTCAGGCCCTCAGGCAGACCCCACACCACCAGGTACAAACCCCCATTCTCCCACCCTCTCTCATCGACCCTGGGCTTTGGCACCCCTGCCTGGCGAGTCCATTCAGTTGTGGGTGAGTCCCTCAATCAGGGCAGGCCAAGCACAGCTCTGCAGCCAGTTATTCACCCACAAAGTGTATTTCCCGTAATTCAACCGTGATCGTGTCAGCAGCCCCGTTGGGCGCTAGCCAGCTGTGGGATGCCATAAACGAAACCTTCCTGCACAGAAATCAGCTGGTTTATTTGAAAGAGCAGGTCTGCTTGGCAAGCCCTTGTTCCCTCAGTCCACTTTTTCAAATAGCCAAGCAGTTTATGAGCAGTTTCAACATAGATAACATTATCAGACAGCTTAACAGTTCTAAATTTCAGCCTGTAAGACTCAGGGGGTAATTTTACACCTTTGCAACACCGCTTCTTTCCAGTCAATTTGGTGAGGAGAACAGGCATTCTTCGCCTCTTGGGAACCTGATGAATACTACAGAGTCTTTCAAAAGTGGACAGAAACTCTTCAACATCCTCGTCATCCCTGTAAATGGGGCAGATCCTTTCCAGATCTTTGCTGGTGAGAAGCGAAGAATTCTCAGAAGGCTGCAGCAGATCCTTTTTCCCTTCCTGGATCTGGAGCTGGATTTTGGCAGTTTCCATCTGTCTTTGATGCTCTTTTTCATCCATTCTTTGTCTTTCCTGCCACCCAAGTTCTGCCATTTCTCTCTCATATTGAAGATGCCGGTCTCCCCAGGCTGACAGCTGATCTTCCTCAGCTGCTCCCTTTGTGAGAGAGTCGGCCGGAGATCCTGTTTCCAGGTCGCTGTCTCTGAGCAGATCTCTCGTTTTGTGTTTTGAGATATTCCCTTTAAGATCCAATTTTCTCTCTTTGCAGATCCGTTTACGCTGTTTTGTGCTCATAGCCTCATATGATCTCTGCTCACTCATCTTAACCAGCTTTAATCTTTAACACTCTCAATGTCAAATTTCAGAATACGCGAGGTTCTGATCCAAAACCCAAATGTTCAAGTTCTGTGGATCCTGCTACGACTACGCCATTGTGACCCGTCTGTAACCTGGGGTAGCCACGTGATAATGCCAAGGTCAGGGCAGGCTGCAAAAAGAGACCAGAGTCTCCCAGCGCTGGTGGGTGACACTGAAGCCAGACTTCCCAACCAGCCATGAACTGCGTCTGATTTCCCCCCCACTGGTTATCAAGAAGCCAGTCCACAAATGCCCACAGCCCCCTTTACTGCATTCCAGTTCCTGACTCCCACATCAGCACTAGGTCCAGTAAAGAGACCAGTTACTTAAACTCTCTGCTCTTTACTAAAAATGTTCCCTCTGACCCCAAGGGGTCAGCCACAGCACCAGAGCAATATAAGTTTGGATCTCCAGAACCCCCCAGCCACACCAGCTCACCCCAGGGCACCCACTGCGTCCTGGCCAGGGTCTGGGCCCACTGCCCCCAGCAAGTGCAGGGATGGTGCAGCAGTGGCATACGTGGCTCTCCGGTGCCCAATACATGTCACAGTGTTTGTCCCCTCCGCCATTGGTAACAGGGGTGGCAATGCACCGCAGGGGGGACCCATTTCCTGCTCCCCCCGCCCCACCGCTGTGCTCAACACCTGTGGAGACATGAAATTGGGCCAGGGATCTGCCCCGTCTGTGCCACTGCACAGCTCTTCTGTCAGTGACGCCGTCTTCCAGGGCCAACACGACACCTCTTCACAGCTCGGGGCTCGAATCACGGGCCCGAGGGCCGGCTATAAAAAGTGCTGCGCGCGGCTCGTTAAATTCTGCCATCTTCACATAAAGCCACCGCATGGTAAGGAGCTGGGCCGTCGTGGAGTGACCAGGGCCGACGCTGCACTGAGTATCCCGGTTCATGACATGAACGTGTGTTTACACAGCCAAACGGAAGGTCAGACACCTAGGGAAAAGACTGTCGGTCGCTTATGAGCTGGAGGACTGTGTCCTGGAAAGCAGTGCCCGTGAAGAAGGTTTGTGGTCCCAGAGCAATGCTGCAGTGAAGCGGGCAAATGTGATCCTGGCGGGAATAAGTGGGGGAATGTCTAGTGGAAGCATGGAGGTGGGATTCCCTCTGCGGATGGCGTTAGACAGACCAGTCCTGGATACTGTGTCCAGTTCTGGAGTCAACACTTCAGACAGAGTGTTGGAGAAATA
>VOCO01038073.1:0-10252 GCA_007922225.1 Emydura subglobosa
CCCCCCCCCCCTTTTTATAACACACAGGTATATTTAAACAACACAAATTATTATCGCATGCACTTTCAGCATCCTGTAGCTCAAGGTTTTCCTTTAAACGTCATTGTGAATAAGAGTATCCCTGGTCAGGCACAGTTGGCTGCCCGCCAGAGGGAGGTGGGGGTACCCCTTGCTGGTATGATGAGCTGTATGGAGCTGGCATGGCATAGGCATAAGCTTCCGAAGCTAGGCGAGTTGGACAATCTCGCTTAAAATGTCCTGGCAGCTTGCACCAAAAACATACTGGCGTTTCTCTTGTATTTGCAGCTTGCCCCCCCACTCTTCCTCTTGCTCTGCCTCTGCCTCTAAAAAAATATCCTCCTCTCCCTTTCTGGGTCAACATTGCATTTTGCATGTTCACAGCTAACAGCTTGAGCTCATCCTGTTTTCTCTTCCCTTCTTTCAATTGTTCCTTTACCTTTCGTCCTTTAAACACATATGACGGATTATGTGTTAGGACAATAGTCCGGAATTTTCTGATAACTGTAACAGGGTCTTGCCGAAAGGAGGGGGTGGTTTTTTGCCAAATAATCAGATCCCCAGGGGAAAAAGGGGTGTGTACCCTCAGCGAGCGCTGTGTGTGCCCATCGGGTATATATTGCAGGTGCAATGGGGCAACGGTGGAGGTGGTGGTGGTGGTGTACTCTCCAGATTTCTCAGCCCTGAACTTGCATTCTGTGCGGATATAGCCGGGGCTTGGCAGGGGAGGGGAGTCACCATTCCTTCTACTGCTTCGTTTTTTCCTCCCAGCCTTCTCTTCCCCCCCTGCTTCATCTTCACTGATACTGCTGCAGCTGCTATTGTCCTTATCTAAATCTCGCTTTCTCCCACGGCCGCTTTCCTTGCCTAAGTCTCTACACTCCTCTGCCTGAAGCGGAGCGGAGACAAGAAGGGAGGGAGTGGCTGTCCCTCCTGCGGCAGGTCTGCTATCTTGTGAGGCCGGAGTTGGTTGAACTATAGCTGGTAGGGGGGCATTAGGGGGTAAAAGGGGATACAAAGGCTCAGGTGGTTCCTCCTGTCGGCTTTTCAATAACAAAGAGCTTGGAATATAAGGGGGTAGAGTTTCCCCCTTCACTGCAGGCATTGTCGTTACAGGGCAAGCTCCAGTAGAGAGATGTGCCCAGCAATACCAATAATCCATCTGCCTCGTGGCTTTTTCTTCTAGCTTATGTCTTAGTTGTTGTAGCTTGCAATAATCAAAGGTACCATAGGTGGGCCAAATTTGGGCATCCTTGTATAATATTTCTGCCATTCTGTATTTAGTTTTAGGACTCGAGTTTTCTTCATTCCTTTTAGTACCGGTAAATTACCCGCAGCCCATGCTGCTAACACCGTCCCTAAGGGACTGTCCTCGGGGATTTTTTTACTTCCTCCGAGCCCCATTTCCCGTCCACCACTATCACTCCACACACACACACCCACACACTCTCTGTGTCAACACAGCCTCGGCTTTTGTCCTCTTAAGGACAGGTCAGTGAACCTGATCCGAGCCCTTATCCTAGTACTTAAACTAGCACTTATTTCTCCCGTTCATACCTCGTGGACGACCTGTGCACAGAACAATTGGGGATGCGCTTATCTCTTTAAAACAACACACCTCCGGAGGATTTTGCAAAAACAAAGTGACAGAATAGAATAAGCTATGGTCTCTTTGCGGGAAAAGAAAAACAAAGTCTGCCAGAGAGACCAGAGAGGGACCCAATAATTGGTCCTAAACAAAACAGATAGAAAAGCTGAGGAGATTCCATGCACAAAAACCCTTGTGCCACCCAGAACTTCCGTGCTTAATAGCCCTTAGTCCCAGCGCGTGGCCACTGTCAAGGACAGTGCCCGTTTCGGAATCTCCTAAGAAAACCGGACAGACACAACACAAAACATACAGGTACCTGAATCCCTTGGAGACTGTGAGACTGCAAAGGGTCTCAACTGCTTTACAGCCTTCCCTCGAGTTCCAAACCCCGTCCAAAAGCCCTCTGGGTGAACTCACCCTATTGCCGGCTGGGGCGTTGGCTGGCGCAGGAACTCAGGGTCGGTTTGCAAGGCAATCCCACTTCTGACACCAGAATTGTTGGAAAAATATCCAAATGAGGTTCATTTGCCCTGCACCAGGAAAAGAGATCCACGCAGGTAGTTGGGCAGTCTCCAAGTTTTATTTCTGCAGAGGTCAGACACTTCCCAACAAGTGGTCAGTGTGAGACCCCGAAGGCATGCTCTCTTGCATATTTATACAAACACAAACAAAGAAATTATATATGCATAAATTCTTAATGCTTATTGGTACACTCAAATTATTATTGTTATTACTGTTAACATTACACTTTATACTTCTTCTAACTAGAAACATATGCATAACATAAAAATAAGGGCAAAAGGTTTCAACTTATCTATCAACATTGTCTAGACTATGTCTCAAGACTGCAAAAAACAAAAACTAAATTATAACTGACTCCTCGTTTCTTCTGTTAATCTTTCTCTCTGACCTTGGCAGGGATAAGCACCATAAACATATTGAAAAGGAGCGGGAGGGTGATTTCAACAAAAAGCAGAACACTAAAAACAACAAAATGGAGTAACTGTGGTCAAGCAAACAATTATTTTCTTTCAATCCCCCCTTTGAGCCATACTGTATTACCAGTTTGGCTCACTTAAAAAACTTGATCTATTTTTTGTTTAAGTGCAACAATGTCAACCTGAGTCAACATTTGCAGGGCAGGGGCGCTGGGTTTTACAAATCTGGTAAAAGCAGAACACACAAAGGGCAAATTACCTAAGCATTAAAAAACAACATTCAACAATACAAATTGCAACAAACAAAACACTAAAAAAAAAAACAAAGACTTAAGCCATTGCATATCTGGTAACCAAGCAGTTACCCAACCCCACAAATCAAATTTACCATCAGACTGCTTGATTTTTTCTGCTAAATGGTGAAGATCAGCTAGACGTTTTTCAATCAATGAAATATGGTCTAATAAATTAAAGCAACCCATTCCTTGGAATTCTTGGCATCCATGATTATGACGTAACAAAAGATAATCTATTGCAAGCCGATTTTGCAGGGTGGCATGGCGAACGTCTTGTAAATCCTCAGCCATGGCTTGAATCAAAGTGGAGGTTAAATTAATAAACTTTGCTAAGGCACATGCCACCTTGAATACTTCCTTGTAATTAATAACAGTAAGTCCAGGGACACCCACTAAGGATGTAGCTAGGGAAATGGCCTCAGCTTTAGAAAGCAAATTAACTAAATTATCACAATCAGGACCCAACTGCTGCAGGGTACACCGTAGGCGAAAGGGATAGAAACGATTAGGGGGCAACACTGCCAAGGCAGAAGTTACTCTGCCTATAGCACAGGGACCCCCAGTGGCGTTGGCAGGAACATAAGTGTAAGCAGTTAAACCACAAAATAAAAACCACCCCTTAAGTAAATAAAGGAAAGTGGTAAAATAGCTACTATAACTAACACTACTACATTCTAATTCTTTAGTAGTGGTCACATTAACATACTTCTTAGTACAATTAACAAATTAAATACAGTCATGGGCTCGAGTTAAATTATGTAACTGAAAGGTGAGTCGATGGGCATTGGTCCAGTGTGGCTGGGGCTTAAGAGTGGATCCCCATCGGGGTAGGTCTCCCACTACCCAGATAGAATTGTTGTAGTTGATTAATTGGGTATAGGCATCAATATTGGAAAAATTACAGGCTACCCCAATAAAACAAGTGGTCAAAGATGACCCCACATTATCTTCCCCCATCATACAAAAAGCAGTGGAAATAAAGCAGTACGAGTCATTTCTACCCACCAATTGTTATGGGAAGGATGGATCCGGGTTTGATAAGGGGTATCTGGGGTGGAGTCTGGGGTGGAGCTCCCATGCCCTGTAATCAGCCAAAAATAACAAAGGGTGAAAACCAGATGGGAGGCAAAGGTCTCAAAACCCTGGACTTTCACCATTTTCTCTATTTTCCAGCACAAAAATGAAATGTCAATAATAAGCCCAGTGATTATACAAACTAAACAAAAAAACTCATTAGTATTTTAACTCAATAAACACATTCTAGGTTGGTTCAGTAAATGGAGCAATAGTCCATGCATTAGAGTCTGGCTGTCGGGTTAGCTTCAAAGGTGGTACCACAGCCGGGGTACTGTCATCATATACTGCTGGCTTCACTTGGGAATGGTGGATCCAGGAGGACTTTTCTGCACCTTTACTGCTGTATGGGTAGTTAGCAGCACCTGGAATGGTCCTTCCCAAACTGGCGTTAGGGGACTGGAACGTCTGGAAATCTTTATCCACACGCGGTCACAAGGTTGGTAAGGGTGCACCTCACAATCCAGGGAAACTGGCTGGAGTAGAGCTCCTGATTTCTGTAAGAGTAAAAAACGCTTATGCAAGGATTTCACATACTCATATAATTGGTGATCCCCTCCCATAAGAGTTCTAGTGAGAAACTGAAATTGCTTTGCCATTGCAGGGGGATGTCCAAACAACATTTCATATGGGCTAAGACCAATATCTTTCCTTGGCCTATTTCGTAATTGAAACAAAACAATAGGTAGGACCTGAGGCCACTTTAATTGTGATTCACGGCAAAGTTTTCCCAATAGGGTTTTTATTTCCCGGTTTACCCTTTCCACCTGTCCCGAACTTTGTGGATGGTATGGAGTGTGTAGTTTCCTGGTAATTCCAAAAGCTGCATACACCTCGTTCAGGGTTTCTTCAGTAAAATGACTGCCTTGGTCAGAGTTAACCACTTGAGAGAGCCCGAACCTAGGGATGATCTGCAAAAAATTTCTTACAACAGTTGCAGTTGCACTTCTGGCAGGAGTAGCTTCAACCCAGTGGGTTAACTGATCAACATATTTGTAATCTTGACAGGCTGGCAAGGAAATAAAATCCAATTACAAGTTTTCAAATGGTAAAACTGTCCATGGCTGGGCACCTTCTTTTAAATCTTTCCTGGATACTGCATTAAAGGCTTGGCAAATGGGGCAGGATTGGGTTACCCTTTTTGCTACCTGATGGACTCCAGGAGCAAACCATGTACGCAGGATGGTATCTGCGATGGCTGCCGCCCCATAGTGCCCCTGGCTATGAATCTGCTGGCACATGGGTCTTAACAAAAGAAAAGGTAAAATGGGCTTACCTTGGGGAGTCCACCATAATCCCTCCTTTTCCACTGCCTCATAAAGCCTTACCCACCGGGCTTTCTCTTCTGCAGTTATGGCATTTGATATTTCCTTCTCTTGTACTCCTGGCACGAACACTGGAGCAGACACACTCAGGGGCAGTGGCTGTAGAGCTGCTTCCTTGGCTGCGTAGTCAGCTTGTCTATTCCACAGGCTGATGTCATCCGTAGCATTGGTGTGAACTGCACAGTGCATGACTGCAATTTCTCTGGGTAACATAATGGCATTCAGCAAGTCTTCAACCTGTTTGGCATTAGCAATTTTACTCCCTGTAGAAGTGAGAAACCCTCGCTGCTTCCATAAGGCTCCTACAGCATGGCAAATTCCAAAGGCATATTTAGAGTCAGTATAAATATTGACAGCTAAATCCTTGCTTAACTCACATGCCTTAGCTAGTGCTACTAGCTCTGCTGCCTGGGCGCTGAGTGACGCTGGTAGTGGTTCCGCCCACAGCACTACGAATAGGGAGGTCACTGCTGCTCCGGTATATCGGTGACCCTCCCACATAAATGAGGAGCCATCTGTAAATAAAATCTGATCTGGATTAAAAAGACGTACATCTGTTAAATCTGATCGTGGCTACTCAACCACATCTACTACCTTGCAGCAATCATGGGGCTCTTCTATCAGGTCAGGTTCTGGTAATAGTGTCGCTGGATTTAATATGGAATACCTTTGAAGGGTGATGTTTTCTGCTGCCAGTAAAATCACTTCATACTGGGCAATTCGTTGGTGGGAGAATGCTTGGGTCTTCTCTCGTGTCATAAGGGCTTCCACCTCATGAGGCACAAATACAGTCAAAGGATAGCCCAACACAAGATCTTTACTCTTGGTAATCATCTCAGCCATGGCTGCAACAGCTCTTAAACAACCCACAGCTCCTTTGGCTACTGGATCTAGCTGGGCAGAGTAATAAGCTACCGGTTGTCTCCTGGAGCCGAAACTCTGGGTTAGGATTCCAGAGGCCAACCCCCCTCGTTCGTGCACAAACAATTGGAATGGCTTTCTGTAATCAGGGAGTCCCAAGGCTGGAGCTTCACTTAACACATGCTTTAGCTTAGGCTCTGGGACAGAGGCTTTAGTTAACTCACAAGTTCCCCAAAAGCAGGAATCCAGGGTCTGCAAAATAACAACATGACTCGACAGGGACAGCAGTCACGATGGTGGCAGGATTGGGCACGACTGCATGTCGTGGAATGACATAGGCATTTATTGCTCTTAAGTCCTGAACAAATCTGTACACAGGATGTCCTTGGTCATCTAGCTTAAGTTTTTTAACTGGAAAAATCGGAGTGTTACAAGATGAAATACAAATCCTTAAAATTCCTTGTTCCAGGTAAGCATCAATTAAGGGCTCCAAGCCCTTCTCTGCCTCTCTAGAAATTGGGTACTGAGCCACAGCAGGTGGGGGTTCAGGTTTTACCTGTATAGTTACTGGCAGTGCTGATCGAAGGAGTCCAACATCAGTAGTATTCCATCCCCACAGGGAATCAGGCAGGCTCTGTAATTCTTTAGGCAAAGTTAGTTTCCTGTCTCCAGCACTACATACCATCACAAAATTCTCCAACTCGTCTAGGGGCATATCTAATTTCACAGCACCAGAGGAATCACAATGCAAAGTGGCCTTCAGTTTATACAGCAAATCCCTCCCCAACCAATTAACTGGAGAGGAATCGGTCAACAAAAACTGATGTTCCACAATTAAAGGTCCCACAGTAACTAATGCTGGCGCAGTCTTAGGAACTTGCATAACTGTCCCCCCCCCCCTTTTTATAACACACAGGTATATTTAAACAACACAAATTATTATCGCATGCACTTTCAGCATCCTGTAGCTCAAGGTTTTCCTTTAAACGTCATTGTGAATAAGAGTATCCCTGGTCAGGCACAGTTGGCTGCCCGCCAGAGGGAGGTGGGGGTACCCCTTGCTGGTATGATGAGCTGTATGGAGCTGGCATGGCATAGGCATAAGCTTCCGAAGCTAGGCGAGTTGGACAATCTCGCTTAAAATGTCCTGGCAGCTTGCACCAAAAACATACTGGCGTTTCTCTTGTATTTGCAGCTTGCCCCCCCACTCTTCCTCTTGCTCTGCCTCTGCCTCTAAAAAAATATCCTCCTCTCCCTTTCTGGGTCAACATTGCATTTTGCATGTTCACAGCTAACAGCTTGAGCTCATCCTGTTTTCTCTTCCCTTCTTTCAATTGTTCCTTTACCTTTCGTCCTTTAAACACATATGACGGATTATGTGTTAGGACAATAGTCCGGAATTTTCTGATAACTGTAACAGGGTCTTGCCGAAAGGAGGGGGTGGTTTTTTGCCAAATAATCAGATCCCCAGGGGAAAAAGGGGTGTGTACCCTCAGCGAGCGCTGTGTGTGCCCATCGGGTATATATTGCAGGTGCAATGGGGCAACGGTGGAGGTGGTGGTGGTGGTGTACTCTCCAGATTTCTCAGCCCTGAACTTGCATTCTGTGCGGATATAGCCGGGGCTTGGCAGGGGAGGGGAGTCACCATTCCTTCTACTGCTTCGTTTTTTCCTCCCAGCCTTCTCTTCCCCCCCTGCTTCATCTTCACTGATACTGCTGCAGCTGCTATTGTCCTTATCTAAATCTCGCTTTCTCCCACGGCCGCTTTCCTTGCCTAAGTCTCTACACTCCTCTGCCTGAAGCGGAGCGGAGACAAGAAGGGAGGGAGTGGCTGTCCCTCCTGCGGCAGGTCTGCTATCTTGTGAGGCCGGAGTTGGTTGAACTATAGCTGGTAGGGGGGCATTAGGGGGTAAAAGGGGATACAAAGGCTCAGGTGGTTCCTCCTGTCGGCTTTTCAATAACAAAGAGCTTGGAATATAAGGGGGTAGAGTTTCCCCCTTCACTGCAGGCATTGTCGTTACAGGGCAAGCTCCAGTAGAGAGATGTGCCCAGCAATACCAATAATCCATCTGCCTCGTGGCTTTTTCTTCTAGCTTATGTCTTAGTTGTTGTAGCTTGCAATAATCAAAGGTACCATAGGTGGGCCAAATTTGGGCATCCTTGTATAATATTTCTGCCATTCTGTATTTAGTTTTAGGACTCGAGTTTTCTTCATTCCTTTTAGTACCGGTAAATTACCCGCAGCCCATGCTGCTAACACCGTCCCTAAGGGACTGTCCTCGGGGATTTTTTTACTTCCTCCGAGCCCCATTTCCCGTCCACCACTATCACTCCACACACACACACCCACACACTCTCTGTGTCAACACAGCCTCGGCTTTTGTCCTCTTAAGGACAGGTCAGTGAACCTGATCCGAGCCCTTATCCTAGTACTTAAACTAGCACTTATTTCTCCCGTTCATACCTCGTGGACGACCTGTGCACAGAACAATTGGGGATGCGCTTATCTCTTTAAAACAACACACCTCCGGAGGATTTTGCAAAAACAAAGTGACAGAATAGAATAAGCTATGGTCTCTTTGCGGGAAAAGAAAAACAAAGTCTGCCAGAGAGACCAGAGAGGGACCCAATAATTGGTCCTAAACAAAACAGATAGAAAAGCTGAGGAGATTCCATGCACAAAAACCCTTGTGCCACCCAGAACTTCCGTGCTTAATAGCCCTTAGTCCCAGCGCGTGGCCACTGTCAAGGACAGTGCCCGTTTCGGAATCTCCTAAGAAAACCGGACAGACACAACACAAAACATACAGGTACCTGAATCCCTTGGAGACTGTGAGACTGCAAAGGGTCTCAACTGCTTTACAGCCTTCCCTCGAGTTCCAAACCCCGTCCAAAAGCCCTCTGGGTGAACTCACCCTATTGCCGGCTGGGGCGTTGGCTGGCGCAGGAACTCAGGGTCGGTTTGCAAGGCAATCCCACTTCTGACACCAGAATTGTTGGAAAAATATCCAAATGAGGTTCATTTGCCCTGCACCAGGAAAAGAGATCCACGCAGGTAGTTGGGCAGTCTCCAAGTTTTATTTCTGCAGAGGTCAGACACTTCCCAACAAGTGGTCAGTGTGAGACCCCGAAGGCATGCTCTCTTGCATATTTATACAAACACAAACAAAGAAATTATATATGCATAAATTCTTAATGCTTATTGGTACACTCAAATTATTATTGTTATTACTGTTAACATTACACTTTATACTTCTTCTAACTAGAAACATATGCATAACATAAAAATAAGGGCAAAAGGTTTCAACTTATCTATCAACATTGTCTAGACTATGTCTCAAGACTGCAAAAAACAAAAACTAAATTATAACTGACTCCTCGTTTCTTCTGTTAATCTTTCTCTCTGACCTTGGCAGGGATAAGCACCATAAACATATTGAAAAGGAGCGGGAGGGTGATTTCAACAAAAAGCAGAACACTAAAAACAACAAAATGGAGTAACTGTGGTCAAGCAAACAATTATTTTCTTTCAATCCCCCCTTTGAGCCATACTGTATTACCAGTTTGGCTCACTTAAAAAACTTGATCTATTTTTTGTTTAAGTGCAACAATGTCAACCTGAGTCAACATTTGCAGGGCAGGGGCGCTGGGTTTTACAAATCTGGTAAAAGCAGAACACACAAAGGGCAAATTACCTAAGCATTAAAAAACAACATTCAACAATACAAATTGCAACAAACAAAACACTAAAAAAAAAAACAAAGACTTAAGCCATTGCATATCTGGTAACCAAGCAGTTACCCAACCCCACAAATCAAATTTACCATCAGACTGCTTGATTTTTTCTGCTAAATGGTGAAGATCAGCTAGACGTTTTTCAATCAATGAAATATGGTCTAATAAATTAAAGCAACCCATTCCTTGGAATTCTTGGCATCCATGATTATGACGTAACAAAAGATAATCTATTGCAAGCCGATTTTGCAGGGTGGCATGGCGAACGTCTTGTAAATCCTCAGCCATGGCTTGAATCAAAGTGGAGGTTAAATTAATAAACTTTGCTAAGGCACATGCCACCTTGAATACTTCCTTGTAATTAATAACAGTAAGTCCAGGGACACCCACTAAGGATGTAGCTAGGGAAATGGC
>VOCO01038074.1:0-17034 GCA_007922225.1 Emydura subglobosa
GATAATTAGTCGAGGATCAAGCCCCTCTTCATGTCTTTCAGTAGCTGTTCTGAAGTGATCTTTACAGCTGTTGAGATTATATTCAACAAGCCAGGTCCATCACATCCTCATGCAAGCCATAAGAGTGGGAGAGCATACTGGATGTGCAGAGGGGGAAGCATTTAATAAGGAACAGGAGTTGGAAGACTATACAGATGCCCATGAATAAAATTGCTACTCCTATTTTCCGGATTACCAAATTGGGGAGTTGCGAGGTCTCATCAGAAGACCATATATCTAAGTACCAAATCTAAGTAGTCATTTAGCACTCCTGCCATATCTGCCTTTTCTGTTATTATTTTTCCCTGTTCATTGAGTAACGAGCCCACCTGTCCTTGGTCTTCCTTTTGCTTCTAATTTATTTGTAGAATGCTTTCGTGTTACCCTTTATGTCTCTAGCTTGTTTAATTACATTTTGTGCCCTGGCCTTTCTAATTTTGTCCTGCATACTTGTGTTAATTGTTTATATTCATCCTTTGTAATTTGACCGAGTTTCCCCTTTTTGTAGGACTTTTTTGACTTTTAGATCACTTAAGATCTGCTGGTTAAGCCAGGTTGGTCTCTTGCCATACTTCCTATCTTTCTAACACAATGGGATAGTTTGTTTTTGTGCCCTTAATAATGTCTCTTTGACAAACTGCCAGCTGTCTTCAGTTGTTTTTTCTCTTAGACTTGATTAACAATGGGATCTTATCTACCAACTCCCTGAGTTTGCTATAGTCTTCCTTCTTGAAATCCATTGTCTTTATTTTGTTGTTTTCCCTCCTACCGTTCTTTAAAATCATGAACTCTATAATTTCCTGATCACTTTCACCCAAGTTGCCTTCCACTTTTAAATTCTCAACCAGTTCCTCCCTGTTTGTTGAAATCAAATCCAGGACAGCCTCTCCTTTAGTAGTTTTCTCTACCTTCTGAAACAAAAAAATGTGTCCAGTGCATTCCAAGAACTTGTTAGACAGTCTGTGTCATGCTGTATTATTATCCGAGAAGTTATTATCCCTGTAGTTGAAGTCCCCCATCACCATCAAGTCCTGTGCTTTCGATTATTTTGTTAGTTGTTTAAAAAAAGCATCATCCACCTCTTCTTCCTGGTTTGGTGCTGTGTAGTTGACGCCTACCATGACATCGACCACTTTTTTACCTCTTTTATCCTTACTGTGATATATCAAGGGCAGAGGGTGGCAGGAGAGTCTTCAATTTGCAAACTAGGGTGGGTGGGTGGGCTCATGCCCACCACTCAAGGCCCTTCCCCCAGCCCAAGGGGAGGAGCCACCGGACCTAGAGAGCAACTAATTTCGGGGGACAACAAATGTAAAAACAGGAAGGGCGTGAGGGTCAGAGGTATAAAAGAAGGGAACCGGAGAGGGACACCAAGCAGAGAACCCCAGACAGCGCCCACCGCTCCCGGAAGATGTCCATGGAGCTGGTGGACGCCGCCCAGAAGAACTCTGCCCGGAGACGTGAACGGAGAAGGGAACGGAAATAGGCCCCACAGTAGCAGGACGCCTCCCCAGCCAACCTCCCCTCCCTGGTATTGAAGATGGCGACTTTGGCCAGGGCCAGGAGGAGGTTGACGAGGAGGTCCCGCGACTCCGTGGGGCCACGGACAGGGTGTGCATAAAGAAACAAGTGTGGGGAAAAGTGGGGAGGAGCCAGAAGAGGGGCTGCAGCCTGGCACACTCCAGGTACACGTGCGCCAGGGTCTCCCTCATGCCGCAGAAGGGGCAGGTGTCGGGGCAGAGGGTGAACCGCGCCAAGAACACGCCCGTGCTCACGGCTCCGTGCAGGAGCCGCCAACTGATGTCCCCGGTGGGCCATGGGGTCAAGGTGGAATACAGGCTGGCCCACCGGGGGTCCCCGCCCTCTAGAGGTGGCAGCAGGGTCCTGCCATTTGGTGTCAGGGCTGGACGCGAGGGCGGGGAAGTGAAGGGTGTGGAGCACGAGAGTGTAAAGGTGGTCTCTCGGCGCAGTTCGGAAGGGCACCGGTGGCAAATCGTGCAGCTGGCTCGGTGCGTGGGGATGGGGGGACCGAGCGGGTGCCGGAGGGCCGGGACTGAGGGGCGGGCAGGGAGCGCTCTCTCCCAGAACCCGCACAAGGTAGGCGTGAGCAGCAGGGGGCAAGGCTGCCTTCACCTCCTGGAGTACGTGCCGGGGGGGGGGTATGAAGGGTGGAGAGCCCCATGCGCCGAGCCAGCACATGGAGATCCACCCAGTCCCCCCGCGCATAGTGCAAGAGGTCTCCGATCTTGGTGACTCCCGCCAGGACCAGCCTCCATTGCACCGAGAGGGTCTCCGCCACCTGCACACTGAGTTGTGGGTTGTGTAGCAGGGGCTCCGCGAGGAGATCCTCCCCCTCAGGGATCAAAGGGGGTCTGGAGGCAGAGACCAGCCTCCAGGTCCAGAGGAGGTCCTGGTAGAAGACCAGCAGCTCGGAGAGGTCTCGCGGAAGACCCCTCGGGTGGAGAAAAAAGAGCTGCCGGTCGTATCGGAGCCCTCGGAGGTGGCGGAGGAAGGCGTGCGCCAAGTGGCTCCATGCTGGACTATCTGCACCATAAAGGAGTCTCTGCAGGGCCTGGAGGCGGAAGGTGTGGACCTGGCTGCGGATGCAGCCCAGGCCCTGCCCCCCTTCCTCCAGGGAGAGACTCAGAATACCTGCAGAGACCCGGTGCAGTCCTGGCCAAAAGAACTCCAAAACTATCTTCTGGAGGTAAGCCAGGAAACTCGGGGTCGGGACCAGGGTGTTGAGGCGGTACCAGAGCATGGACAGGACCAGCTGGTTGAGGACCAGCGCCCTCCCCCGAAGGGAGAGGCACTGGAGCAGTCCCGTCCAGCTCCGGAGCCGCCACACCACCCTGTCCGTTAAATCTTGCCGGTTCTCTGCCGGGGAGGGATGGGTGGCAGAAAGGTAAACGCCCAGATAGAGCAGCGGACCCGCGCTCCACTGGGTGGCTTGAAGCGCGGGTGGGAGGGAGCTCACCCACCACCCGGCCCCTACCACCAGGCCAGAGCTCTTGGCCCAGTTGATCCGGGCGGAGGAGGCTGCTGAGTAGACGGCCAGGCAGGCCTCCAACTGCACCAGGTCGCCCGGGTCCTGGACCACGAGGAGCACGTCGTCGGCGTATGCTGACAAGACCAGCCTCAGCACTGGCTCATGGAGTACCAAACCCGTCATCCTCCGATGAAGGAGACAGAGGAAGGGCTCAATGGCCAGGGCGTACAGCTGGCCCGACAGCGGACAGCCTTGGCGCACTCCACGCCCGAAGCTGACCGGTTCGGTCAGGGTCCAGTTGAGCTTGACCAGGCACTCCGCGGAGGCGTACAACACCCAGAGAAAACCCACAAAGTGGGGCCCGAAGCTGAACGCCCGCAGGGTGCCCAGGAGATACCCGTGGTCCATCCTGTCGAACGCCTTCTCCTGATCCAGGGACAGGAGGGCGAATGACAGACCATCCCTACACCCAAGCTCTAGGAGATCCCGGACCAAATACAGATTGTCGAAGATGGTGCGGCCCGGGACGGTGCGGCCCAGGTCGGGATGGACCACGTCCTGCAGCACGGACCCCAGCCTCAGGGAGACAGCTTTGGCCACGATTTTGTAGTCCGTGCAGAGGAGCGAGATGGGACGCCAGTTCCGGAGGTCGCGGAGGTCCCCCTTCTTGGGCAGCAGGGCGAGCACGGCCCGCCTGCATGACAAGGGGAGCTCTCCGCTGGCCTCAGACTCGGCCCAGACGATGGAGAGGTCCAGGCCGAGGACATCCCAAAACACGCAGTAGAACTCCACGGTCAGCCCGTCCATGCCCGGGGATTTGTAGGTGGGCATGAGGCGGAGGGTGGTCCCGCTCCTCGAGGGTGGTGTTAAAGTCCCCGCCCAGGACCAGGCACTCGGAGGATCCAGTGCACCGAGGAAGACGGCCGCCTGCTGAAAGAACCGCACCCGCTCTAGGCCCGCATTCAGAGCATAGACGTTGACAAGGTTGAACGGCAGCCCCTCCATGCGGACCCGGAGGTGCAGCAGACGGCCCGGCACAACCTCGGTGATCCCCAGCACCTTGGGCTGCAGGGTGGGGGAGAACAGTGTGGCCACTCCACCCGCGCGGGTGGAGAGATGACTCAGGTGCACCCCGTCTCCCCACTCCAGTCCCCAGCTGGCCTCGGCGGCTGGGTCTGTGTGGGTCTCCTGCAGGAACGCCATGGAGTACCCCCCTCCTGAAGGAAGGAGAGCACTTGCGTCCTGCGGAGACCCATCCTGCAGCCCCTGGTGTTCAATGTAGCGAAGATGACGGGCATCATGAGGAGGGCTGGGGGGGATCCTCGCGGCCAGGAATGCCGGCGGTTCTCGCTGGGCTCTGCAGCAGCCCGTGACTGGTCCCGAAGGCCAACAGGGCATCACAGAAGCTGCGGGCCTGCTGGTAGGCCACGGCGTCCTGCCGCCCGGTCCCTTTCCCCTCCTTCAACGTGTCCCTCACAGCCCGGAGGACGCGGTGGAAATCCCCCCAGCGCTGCAGCGCGAGCTGCATCCAGTTCCGGGCAACACGGGAGTCCCGGAGAAAGGTGCGCAGCTCTTCGTGCAGCGCCTCGGGGGGTTCGTCCTTTGGCCTGGCCCCCGCAACGACCCCGCTGCCGGACGGGACAGATGACGGGGGCAGTGGCGGAGGGAAGAGAGCAGTCCCTATAGGGCTGGGAGTGGCAAAAACGAAAGCCACCTCCTGAGAGCTCTCCAAGGGGAAGGAGACAACTCCAGGGGCGGCGGGGACACAGGTAGCGGGGGGAGGGAGGGAGGATTCGGGGGCGGAAGGTGTAGGAGGGGCAGGATCAAGGAGAAGGGGAGGAGTTGAGACAGGGGGAGGGTCGTTGGAAGGATTAGGGGGAGGAACAGGGTCAGGATCAATTACGGAGTCCGCGGCATTTAAGCTAGCGGGGTGTGATGTCTCTGGAGGGGGGCCAGGAGCTGGAGGGTCGGGCGAGGCAGGGGAGATGGACTCAGGGCCAGGCTTAGGAGCCGCACCATCTGTGGCTCCACACTCCCGGGGAGGGAAGACTGGGGCGACGGGCGGCCATCCCATGGTGAAAGGGCTGCAGTGGCCGCAATGGGGGCGGCACCATCGACCAGGGGAAGGGAAGGGTCCGGGACAGTCTGGGGTACAGGATCAGGGTCATCAGCTGGGGAAGGAGGGAAGGGAAAGGGGAGGGCAGCTGAGAGCCGGCCTCTGCCGAACCCCCCGAACGGGAGGGTTCGTCCATCCCCGGACACGCTGGGGTTAGGCCCAAGGCGTCTATCTCCTCCATAAGGGAGGAGAAATCTCCCCCCGCCACCACGAGGTCTCCCTCGGTGGGGACCGAGGAGGGAGCAGCCTCGGCACCGGCAGAGGGTGCGAGGGGTATGGGGGCAGAGGGGCATCCGGCCAGGGACTCCCCTAGAAGGGACACTAGGAGGGAGGGTGTACCACCCACAGCTGCCGCTGCAGTCTCCTCGGCCGGTGACACCCACCGGGCACCGGCAGGGGGCGCGGCGGAAGGCCAGGGTCCAGCAGCCCCCTTGCGAGATTTGTAGGGGCGCTCACCCTCCTCGGTGACGAGGGGGAGGGAGCACCGGATCCCAGCTTTGCGCTTGCTGTGCTTACCCTGCACGGGCTCCCAGCCCTCCGAAGTGGAGGGCTGGGTGGTGGGGGCAGGGTCAGGGGGCAAGAGCGCAGGGGACGGGGTATTGGAAAGTGGAGGTGGGGCAGCAGGGGAAGGAAAGGCCTCTCCCTGGGGCGAGCCCTCTCCAGCGCCCACCAAAGGCGGCCCTGGCTCTCTCTCCCTCGCAGGCCCCGCTGGACTGCTCCGAGTGTCAGCAGGGCCCGCTCGCTCGTCTGGACACACCGGGGGAGGCACCCCCGGGGCCCGAGCGGAGGTAGCAGGTGATGAAGGAGGGGCAGCCACAGGGACTGCACGGCTGAGTGGGGCGCCGCCGCTGGCCTGGCCAGCACCCTCCTGGGTACCGGCGGTCCCGGGCTCCCCGCTTTGCCGGGCCAGGGGGCAGTCCCTCCGGACGTGCCCCGTGGCCTGGCAGAGGAAGCACCGGGCCTCCCCCGCGCTATAATGGACCCTGTACTGGGCCCCTTGATGGGGCACCGGAAAAGACCCCTCGAGCGCCTCTCCGCCACGCGCCGCCGGTGGCAGCTGGAGCTGCACCTGCCGGCGGAAGGAGAGGACGCGGCGGAGGGCGGGGTCCTTGCAGCCAAGGGGAAGTGGGCGGATGACAGAGATGGGCTTCCCCAGGGCAGAGAGGAAAGGCAGAAGGGCAGCATTGGGGAGAAAGGGCGGGACGGAGATGAGGACCACCCGCACGCCCATGTCTTCCAGGGGCTCCACAGGGACGTGGATGCCCCCCACCGCCAGGCCCATCACCACCGCCTCCTGGGCGGTGGCCTCCGATGCCAGGAAGAAGACCACTTTCCTGTACATCTTGGAGGCCGCCACCACGGCCATGGGCCCCACCACCCGCGCCAACGCCCGCACGTAGATTTCTACGTGGGGCGAGGCAGGCACCAGAAGGCAGCGGACCCCATGCCTCCTGGTAAGGGTGGGGAAGGGGCCCCGGCCTCTAGGGATGGTGCTGGAGGCGGCGGTCGGGCCAGATGACGTGGCAGCGGCGGGCGGAGAACCCGCAGCGACCTGGGTGTACGCTCTGGAAGCGGCGCCGCCCCCAGAGCTGGTGGAGGGAACAGCGGGGGAAGGGACAGAGGGGGAGGGGGGAGCAGGCCCCATCACGGGTGGGGGCGTTCCCCGAGCGGGGCCTTTGCCCTTTTTCTTCCCCTGGCCCTTCTTCCCGGCCGAGGGTGCACACCCCTGAGCAGTCCAGACGGCCGGTGGCCTGGTAGGGATGGCGGGGGTAGACGCCTTGGGCGGGAGGGGGGGCTCGGGGCAAAAGGCAGGAGCGTCCAGGGAGGGGGTCCCGGCCCCAGACACACACGCCATCCTGGGGGAAGGTAGAACCACAGCGGGAAGGGTGGGAGTTAAGGAGGTGCGGCAGAGGAGGTGAGAGGGAGGACATGGGAGCGAGGTTGGAGGGGCGGGGGGGGAAGGGAGATGGGGGAGGAGGGGGGGTGGACCGCTCCTCCCCGCTAGGCTGAAAGCAGGGGAGGAGAGCACCAGGGCAAATGAGTAGAAGGGGAGGGCGATCCAGGCAGGGGCGCAAAAAACACACTCACCAGCCCAGATGGAAGCACCGGCTTCTCCGGCTGCACTGGGAACAGGGGCTATTTCAACTTAAAGGAGGGTGCAGTGTGGGGGGGGAAACAAAGACACTGGGGGTTCAGGGAAAGGGGGCCATGAGCACCACGGGGCAGGAGTACTGAGCCAGGGCAGAGGGGGAAGCTGCAGCAGAAAGGAGAGAGGAAAGGGGCCAAAACAGGGCTGGAAAGGCTCAGTGGCAAGCCCACTGAGCCAAGGCAGGGCAGGGAGCAAACCAAAACAGGGCCTGGGCAAACCAAAGAAACAAACAAACCAAGGGCAGGGGCAGGGCAACCAAACAAACCAAAGGCAGGGACAGGGGAGACAAACAAACAAACAAACAAACAAACAGGGAGGAGGCTACAGGGTGGGGAGAGCTGCAGAAGAAGCAGGAGGCAAGAACAGGGAATGGGGGAGGGGAGGGGCAACCACAGCAGGGGGAAGGGTCCTCACAGCAGAAGCAGGGGAATCAGCAGGCCCCCACAGCCAGCTGGGGGGCAAACAAGCAGGGGCCCCCTAAGAGGGAAAAGGAGCAGCAGCTCCCCAACAGCAAGAGAGTCTTGAAGGGAGGTAGGATGATCAGGGCTTTATTCCCTGCAGCCTAATTGGAGTCATGAGGGGGCAATTAGGAGCCAGCTGAGGCCAATTACGATCAGCCAGGTGCTCCATAAAAGGGCTCCGCCTCCCTCCCCTCCCTCCCCCAAACACACAGTGCACAAGTTGGAGAGGCCAGAAAGACTGAGGGGGGGAAAAGTAGCCCAGGGGAAGAGACTGCGGCTTCACAGTACAGAGCCAGCAGTCTACAACTGCTGATCATAGGGCCCCTGGGCTGGGGCCCAGAGAAGCGGGTGGGCCCGGGTCCCTATCCCCCTCCCCCAGGGAAGATGGGGTGACGGGCAACTTCCTGGCCCCCAACAGGGGTGAAGCACGAGATCCACTAGGGGGAAGACGGCCATCAGCCACATTACTCAGAGACTTTCAACAAGCCTGTCTCTAGCCTGTTTAATTACATTTTGTGCCCTGGCCTTTCTAATTTTCTCCTACACACCTGTGTTATTTGTTAATATTCATCCTTTGTAATTTGACCTAGTTTCCACTTTTTGTAGGACTCTTTTTTGACTTTTAGATCACTTAAGATCTCCTGGTTAAGCCAGGGTGGTCTCTTGCCATACTTCCTATCTTTCTTATGCAATGGGATAGTTTGCTCTTGTGCCCTTAATAGTGTCTTTGAAAAACTGCATGCTGTCTTCAGTTGTGTTGTCTCTGAGACTTACTTCCTATGGGATCTTACCTACCAACTCCCTGAGTTTGCTAAAGTCTCTTCTTGAAATCCATTGTCTTTATTTTGCTGTTCTCCCTCCTCCCATTCCGTAGAATCATGAACTCTGTAATTTTGTGATTGCTTTTGCCCAAGTTGCCTTCCACTTTCAAATTCTCAACCAGTTCCTCCCTGTTGGTCAAAATCAAATCCAGGACAGCCTCTCCCCTAGTAGTGTTCTCCACCATCTGAAATAAAAAAATTGTCTCCAATGCATTCCAAGAACTTGTTGGATAATCTGTGCCCTGCTGTGTTATTTTCTGAGTAGTTATTATCTGAATAGTTGAAGTCCCTCATCACCACCAAGTCCTGTGCTTTGGATGATTTTGTTAGTTGTTTAAAAAAGCCTCATCCATCTTTTCCTCCTGGTTTGGTGGTCTGTAGTAGACCCCCTACCATGACATCAATCTCATTTTTTACCTCTTTTTTCCGTACTCAGAGACTTTCAACAAGCCTGTCTCCAATTTCCATCTTACCCACAATCCAAGTGTAGACATTTTTAATATATAAGGCAACACCCCTCGCTTTTGTCCCTGCCTGTCCATCTTGAGCAAGCTGTGCCCTTCTATTCCAATATTCCAGTCATTGGTATTATCCCACCAAGTCTCTGTCATGCCAACCATGTCATAGTTGTGTTTATTTACTAGCATCTCAAGTTCTTCCTGTCTTTGTGTGTCTGAGGAGCTTCTCAGCACCAGCTGCCCCACCTCTGGACAGACTCCCGGCACTGGCAGAACAAGCTGTGTAACTTGGCTGGAACCCGGAAATGGGATCTTCACAGCGTGAAATTCAGGGGTTGTCTCTTAAACTCCCTGAAGTGTTTAGTGAGAGACGGCTTTTCCTGAAGTCTCATTTCCCTTCCTGCCTGTTTTTCAGCAGCCTGCTATTAAACTAAGACTAGCCGTACTGATAATATACCGATATTTAACCCAAAATAGCCATATCAACAGCCCAAGAATTGGGTTTCGCATTCACATTTATAATTATGGCAGCTCAGCTCCATGTCTGTCACAATACCATTCCATGGAGGGATGTATTTTATGAACACAGTACATAGATACTCAGAGACAGAGTGAGCAATTGACGACTTTCATGTGTGAAATGAAGTTTGATTTCCATGAATACTCATGCATTTCACTTTTAAACCCACTTCCTGCAAACCCCTATTGTAGCTGAATAACAGGTGCTGGGGTTACTCTGTACTGGACCAGTGGTTTTCAACCTGTGGTCCACGGACACCTAGGGGTTTGCAGACTATGTGTTAGTTTGCCAAGGGTATTCACACCTTCAGTTGAAATTTTGCAGGGGTCTGGAAATGAAAATGTTGAAAACCAGTGTACTAGAGAGTGAGAGCCCAGAGAAAGTAAGTTGTAGATTCTGATCCCATTCTGGACAAAGGTTGCAGACTGACATCACAGACGCTAAGGGGAACCAGTCAGCTATTGACCCAAGGATAGAGGAGCTACTAGTTGCAGAGGATTTCCCCGTTTTTTGTTTGCTGACAAGTGAATGAATAAGGGCTGAGAGGCTGCAATCTTTTCAAGTTCTCAAGAAATCCAGATGATCCATATTATGTTTTAGGTCCTCCTCTAGCCTGAGATATCAACACTGAAAGAAGGTCTGAGGGAAAAAGAATGGGTTTACATGTGTGTGATAAAGTATAGTGTTATACAAGTTATGCCAAAACTTTTCATTGTAATACAGTTATTAAAAACCAAACTCTCATTACATGGATGTCTATTGAAAGCCAGCAGCAGAGTTGTTGGAATCTGTACAGGAAGGAACAGGTGTAACTTTACTACATAGTGGCCTTTGCTTTAAAAAGTATTTCAGAGGTATTCCAAACACTCTTTGCAATGAATTTGTGCTATTAACTCTTTGTTCAGTGAGCAGTTTGATGATACTATCTCCTGGTAACTGACCAGAGGCTGTTTCTCACACTTACATGCACAGTCATGCACACAAGAACTCTGCAATACTTGTGTGAGACTTTCATGAAAGTCATGAGCCAACAGAACCACTGGTCTGTGTTTCAGGAAAGAGTAGAGAAGAGGTGCAGGAAAAGATATTATAATAGCTCATCACCTGTTACACTAGTATGGCTGAAGGAATTCGCACACTGCTGTATACCAGAAGCTTTTTTACATTAGGGTCATGCACACAATAACTGCAATACTTGCATGAGACTTTCCACACACACAAAAAAAAGAGACATCAGAACCCCTGGTCTGTGTTTCAGCGAAGAGTAAAGATGAGGTTTAGGAAAGGAGATTATATAGTGGTTGTATGTAATTTCCTCACATCATCTCTTACATAAGTATGGGTGAAGAAACGAACCCTTCTCCTGCTGAGATAAAGTAACTGACTGTATTAGTTTGAAATTTGTGAAATATCTACAGAAACCTTGTCTGGGGAGAGGATGGGAGTCCTGTGAGGAAAAAGAGAAGGATGATGTACCTATCTGGATTCAATCTACACTTGGTAGCTTTTCTTGGAGGGATTCTTGGGGGGTCAGAGTGTATCATCAAAAGCATTTGTTAAGTGAAAGTTAGTAGAGCCTGATTCTGATCAAATTTACACCTGTACATCTGGAGAGATGCTGTTGAAGTCTATCTTTCTTCACTCAGAACCTGGCCAATTACAGTAGTGAGGAATTTTTTTAAAGTCTTGTAAGAGCTATCAACTTTCCTGACTTACACCATAAACATTCTCTAACTAGTTCATGTCAGGAGGAAACTTTCTCTGGAGGCACGTTATCTCACAGCTCTCTATTGCAAAGCTTCTTCTACCTTCCTCTGAAGCATCTGGTACTGGCGAGTGGATACTGAGCAAGGTGGACTATGGGTCTTATCCAGTCCGGCAATGCCTATCTTCCTTTTGGTGGTGTAAATCGAAGACTATATATTTGTTGATCTTCCTTGACCTCCTGGAACTCTGTAGATATGCACTGAGAGCAGAATGATGTCTCTTTCAATATCATCGAGTCTCCTCTTATTTTTCCTTTCAGAAAATAACATTCAAAACATCGCAGACCTGTCCTGTGCATCATGTCAGCTGTCAATGACACCAAATTCCAACCTGCTGTTTTCCTTCTCACCGGAATACCTGGGCAGGAAGACGTCCATGTCTGGATTTCTATCCCTTTCTACTTAATGTACATTATTTCTATATTAGGAAATTCAGTCATTTTGTTCATTATAAAACAGATCCAAGTCTCCATGAACCCATGTACATTTTTCTTTCCACGTTGGCCGTTACAGACCTTGGCTTATCCATATCCACCATGCCGACAACACTGGGCATATTCTGGTTTAACTCTAGGGAGATCAGCCATGATGCTTGTTTTGCCCAGTTGTTCTTCATCAGCTTGCTTTCATTCACTGGATCCTCCATGCTCTTGGCTTTTGACCATTTGGTTGTGATCTGTAACCCGCTGAGATATACTTCCATCTTAAGCCCACCTAGAATAGCCAATATGGGACTGGTGTCTCTGTTAAGAGGGGTGGGCTTAATATTCCCACCCCCCATTTTCTTGAAACAGTACCGATACTGTCAGGCCAACATCCTCTCCCATTCCTACTGCCTGCAGCAGGAGGTCATGAAGATGGCTTATTCGGATATCATATTCAACATCATCTATGGCTTCTTTTTAAAAGTCTCTTCAGTGGGCTTCGACTTGCTTCTCATCCTCCTATCCTATGTGATGATCCTCAAAACAATGCTGAGCATCGCTTCCCACGCGGCGCGCCGCAAGGCCCTGAACACCTGCGTCTCCCACATCTGCATCATGCTGCTCTTCAAAATGCCATTGATTAGCTTGTCTGTGATATACAGATACAGTAAGAACTTTTCTCCCTTGGTGCAGATTGTCATGGCCCATGTGTATTGCTGGTTCCTCCCCTGATGAACCCAATCGTGTACAGCGTGAAAACCAAACCCATTTGTGCAAGAATAATCAGGGTGTTCATCAAGTGAAGAGTCCATTCATCATCTGGATCCAGCGCTGGTGACAGGAGAGATGAAAAACACAGCCATTTATTCCATCCTCAAGAGTTACATGGAATCATAGAAGATTAGGGTTGAAAGGGACCACAGGAGGTCATCTAGTTTAGGTCCCTGCTCAAGGCGGGACCTACCCCAACTAAATCATCCCAGCCAGGGATTTGTCAAGCCAGGCCATAAAACCCCTAAGGACGGAGACTCCACCACGTCCCTGATAACCCATTCCAGTGTTTCACCACCCTCCTAGGGAAAAACTTTTCCTAATATACAACCTAAACCCCACTGCAAATTAAGACCATTATTCCTAGTTCTGTCTGTAGGAGAGTAGAGTTAAAAGCTGGACAAGTAGTCAGGCCTAAATTACAGGCAACAGAGTAAAAGCAAGGGCAAAGTTTGTTTCTGTGAATTTTAGTTAGAGTCTGTTATCTCATTTCTTCTCCTCACTTCCTGGCCATCTGTGAAGGGGATACATTTCTCAGCACTCCTGTGAAGGTCTTTTGTTGGGAAGGAAGTACTATCTTTCTTCTCCCCCTGGCATGCCTTTACTTCAAAGAACGATAGTGTAAAACTTATAGATTTTAGGGTGAAGTGCCTGACCTCTGTATGGTAATCCAGTAAACAACAAACTGCGGCGGTTACAATTATATTAATCATGTAGTTGTTAATATTCATTTCATAGGTGTCAATGTAATCAAATAAGGGTCTATGGGGAGTTGCTGGAAATGTATACATTTACATACTGTTATGGATAAGAGAATTATAAAGTATCCCCCTCGTTGCTCATTCCCAGCATGGAGGTGGAACGAGCAGGCAATAAAGGGTTCCATCTCCCCAGTCCATGCCCAGGACACACTTTTTTATTATTTCTAACACTGTCATCTGGCAATATTAAACACTGCTTAGCTCCATTATTTTTGGAACCCCCCTTCAGGTACATCTGAGAGGACGTGAGCTACTGATCTCCCTCACTAACTCCTAAGGGAGGACAGCACACAAAAGGACTGGGACCGAGGCAGGCAGCAGCATTAACACAGTGACTGTCTTTGTTTAGAGCCAGGGGATTGGTGGACGTGATCTCAGAGCAGCCTGAAAGGCCTTAGCTTTAGGACAGTGGGTCTCTGGAAGCAGAGGAGTTGCCTCAGCTGAGGGGCGGGGCTGACTGAACAAGAATATGAATAGGGCTTTAACTGAAGAAATATGGCTCATTTATTTAGTCATTAATATTAAATAAAGAGCATAAATGTAAACAATACAAACATGAAACCAAAGAAAGATACAAAGGCCTAATATTTTTCTATGCATGCAATCATTTCTCATAATACACAATTCTATTATTGGTCATTGTATGCTTACAGACAGATGGTCGCTTGCAAACTCTCTTGTTTTACAGACAGTATTCGCTTGTAAACTCTTAGTTATTCTAATGCTTACAGACAGATGGTCGTTTGTAAAATCCTAGTTACTCTTCACAGACAAATAAACAGCCAGATGTTCATTTGTTATCTTAAAGCAAGTGCTACTTTCATACGTTACCAAAAGAGCTTCTTTCCTTAAGCCCCTTAGCTGAGTCGACTCTGATAAGTGTTAGCCCTTGGACGCTGCTGGTTCATAGAAGGGCTCAGTCCAGCTACTGAGGATCCAAGCAGGCTGCAGTCCAAAGTGCCACTGATTTTTGGGGGTTTAAATACCCTCAGGCTGATCACCAAACTGATCAGCTTGATCAGTATGTAAACAACCAGTGAACAGAGTCACTTTTGCTATCAGTATGTAACCAATCAGTGAAGTGTCACTTTTGCGGTCAGTGACATGATCAATGAGCATTTCTGCTGAGGCATCCTGACTTATAGGCACGTTCAAGTGTTATTTAGCTGGGTGTGGTCAGCTTTTGCTTTTATGTTTGCCCTCTATTTGTGCTGTGCTAGCACCCAGACAGCCCTTATCAGGTCCTTTAAGCCCTTTTCCCAAGCTATATACTTTACTATTCTATCTTAAAGCACAAAACCCATTAACTAGTCTTTCTATATTCTACAGTGGGATGTTATTGCCTAAAGACCTGTATGGGTGTCTGCTCAGAACTCAGAATTGGTGTTGATACAGTCAGTACACAGAAGGAACGTGGATGTTTTGTCCCATTGTACATAACCTGTCATTGTCCCATCTCTGGTTAAATTTCCAGGAGCCATAAGAAAAACTGCAAAGCTGTTTTGCAGTCGCAGTCCTGGCCCTTCCTTAGCACTCTGGCTGCTGCATGATCCATAAGAGCGGCACCAGCTGTGAGAGAGGCTATTCCAGGAGCATGGCCTCCCACACTTTCCCTGCGCCCTCAACCACCCTGTGTATGGCTCTGCATAAATCACCCCCCAACACACCATCCTGCCCCCACAACAGGAGTCTGACAAGAGACTCAGGCCCAAATTCCCTCCCTGTCCCCTCCAGTTGTCCTACCCCAGCCATGCAATGGGTTGGAAACAACCAGCTCCTATCCCAGCCAAGGCATTCAGTGGCCATTACAAGGGGTGTGTCAGGGATTCTTCCCTTTGAGGGTGGGAGAGGCCAGCAGTGTCAGTCACACCCTGCTCTACTGTGCAGCCTTTTCATGTTCCTGGGACTTTTGGAGCTGAACAAGGCCTAGAAGAGGCAGCTACGGGGAGAGAGGAAGATGGTCCTGGCTGGGGAATAGTTCATGCTTTGGGAAGTCCCAGGTTACTGCTTCTTTACGGGCCTGGGACCGGGGCCTTGTAGTGCAAGGCAGGGCCTGGCTCTCCTCACTCCCTGCCACCCCGCAGGAGCCATGGGAGCAGGGCCGGCTGCCTCTTCTCTCAGAACATGGCGACAGCAGCAGAGGAAGAACGGCTGCCCTTGCTCATCCTGTGGAGAAGGGACTGAGCTACCGAGGGGGCCAGCTGGTGAGGAGCCAGGAAAGCTCCTGGACAATGGAGGAGGATGGGCGCAGGCTAAGAGAGCCTATGTTTTGTAGAATAAACATGAGCCCACAGAGGGGGATCTTGTTTTCAGTCTTCCAGACTGAGAGTCAGTATTTTCAAGGACCTTAGAGGGAAGGGCAGGGTACCTGAAGGGTACCTCAGCCCGCAGTTGGGCTCGCTGGGGTGGCACCCGTCCTCAAGCTCTTGGACAGAGTGTGCTGTGCTCTTTGAAAGTGTTGCGAATGAGCAGAGGTCAGCTAAGCCCCAGGATGCTCTAAACTCCATTGAGGCTGGTACAGAGTTGGCCAGAGAATCAAACCTCTGTAACTGGCTCCTTGCTGTCCCCGCTCCCAACAGCACAGCGGGCAGCTCTGGGGCAGCAGAGAATCCAACTGGTCCAGCTTTCAGGCTGGTCTTCTGGTTTGGGCACTGCTCTGTGAATGAAGGTCTCAGGTCACACATGGAGTCTGTGCTAGAGTTCGGAATTTTATGTGGGTTGCCTAAATCCTGTTGTCCTGCCTTAACCACAAGACCCTCCTTCTTTTTCCCAGCCAGAGGACAGGAGCAGACGGTCACAACCTGGAACATAAACAGATCAAAGCTCCACTACCTTTTGTGCTCCTGTTGCACACAGCTGTGCATTTTCCTGTCACACATAAAAACCTCCAGTCCTTTTCTTGAATCCTCCTAACCTCCTAAACAAAAGCAGCTGGTGGCTGGGATTTCCACACGTTTATTATGCATAGTTTAAATATACTACGAAAAGATCAAGATCACTCGATTGTCCTGGGTTCTGGGTTTAGAGCAGAATTTCTTATTATTTTTCAGTCTTCCCTAGGGCTGGGAGTTTGCATGGGAATGTGAAGTACCCAAAGGAGAACATGTTCTCTGGACACGTATATGCTAAAATAGACACTAGGTTCTGGTATCTGGTGCATTTAGTAATACCAGACCATGCCCCAGCTGGATGGGTCTAGAGTGGGATGGGACACAGCAGTTGCCTATGCAGGGATCCCTCAATAAGGGCTTAATAATAAAACACAGTTCTTAGATAGCACTTGTCATCAGGAGATTGATAAATTGAACAGTAATACGTCACCAGGACCTCATGGGATTCACCCAAGAGTTCTGAGGGAAATGAAAAGTAAAGTTGCAGACCTACTAACTGTGGAACATAACTTATCATTTAAATTAGCTTCTGTACCAGATCACTGGGGTTAGCTAATGTGATGCCATTTTTAAAAAAAGGCTCCAGAGATGATCCTGGCAATTACAGGGCATAAGCTCAACTTCAATACCAGGCAAATTGATTGAAACTATAGTAAAGAACAGAATTATTGGACACAGATAGATGAACACGATGTCTTGGGAAGAATCAACGTGGTTTATGTAAAGGGAAATCATGCCTGACTAATCAGAATTCTTTGTGTGGGTCAACAAACATGTGACAAACGAAGAAGAACTGCCAGGAGAAGTAGAAGTGGATGGTAACCTGGGCAGCAGTGACCATGAGATGGTCGAGTTCAGGATCCTGAC
>VOCO01038111.1:0-31001 GCA_007922225.1 Emydura subglobosa
TGATACAAGTTTCTCCATCAGCAAAACAACCACCAAATTGAATGGAAAAATGATGGTTTCTGGCCTTGCACCCTGCAAATCGGAGCAGGTGTCCTGTTCTCTAAGGAAGGCCAGAAAGTGGTGAACCTCCCTGCCTGATTCCAACTTATGAATCTCAGGACTGTCAGCTCTCGTATTTCTTGGGGTTACTGCAGGAGATGTTGGAGGTTTCTGGGATTGTGCTTTCATATGTCTCAGCTCTTCCCACAGGGATTGCATGTGATGAATGACTAGCAAGAATTTCATCTACACAGTGGTATTCCCATTCTCCTTGAAGTATAGGTCAAGCAAACAACATAAAGTACATATATACAATTACACCATGTATTTGAAGCAACCTGAATGAACATCGCTTCTCTTCCTGCTTGCAGAATTTTCACTTAGTAGATTCTTGAGATGTAACCATTTAATTAGTCTGGTTTTCTAGGCACCAGAGAATCCTCCAAGGAGACAGGATCTTATTGCCAAAAAGTTAATGACATATTGGGCTGCATTAGTAAGAGCATTGCAGCAGATTGAAGGAAGTGATTATTCCCCTCTATTCAGCACTGGTGAGGCCTCATTTGGAGTATTGTGTCCACTTTTGGCCCCCCAACTACAGAAAGGATGTGGACAAATTGGAAAGGGTTCAATGGAGGGTAAGGAAAATTATTAGGGGCCTAGTGAACCAGACTTATGAGGAAAGGCTGTGGGAACTAGGCTTGTTAAGTCTGCAGAAGAGAAGAATGAGGGGGGATTTGACAGCAGCCTTTAACTACCCGAAAGAGAGTTCCAGGAAGAATGGAACTTGGTTTTTTTCAGTGGTAGCATATGACAGGACTAGGAGCAAAGGTCTCAAGTTGCAGTGGGGGAGGTCTAGGTTAAATATTAGGAATAACATTTTCACTATAAGGGTGGTGAAGCACTGGAATGGGTACCTAGGGAGGTGTTGGAATATCCATTCTTAGAGATTTTTAAGTTGTGGCTTCACAAGTTGTGGCTGGGATGATTTAGTTGGGGTTGGCCCTGCTTTGAACACAGGGTTGGACTAGATGACCTCCTGAGGTCCTTTCCAACCCTCATTTTCTATGATTCTATTATCTGAATTTCAAACATACAGCTAGAAAGGATGGAGGAACCTTTCCAGTCTCCTTCTGCTATCCAAAAGAAACAAACAATGAAATATAAAACAGAAGGCAAGGAAAGGGCAAAACTCCATTCCCTTCTTCCGCTTCAGGAGGAAGCCTCCCAAGGGAATGGTCCCTCAAGATTACGTTGAAGACCTTTGTATTCCTGCAGCTAGCACAGGCTGATCTTTCCTTTCTGGGCCTCAGGGAAATAGAAACAAGTCAGAAAGACATTTTCTGTGCCCTCTCTTACCCAAAGAGTCTAGTCGTCCCAGCTTCTCCTCCCTGCTGCTGCCTCCCAGGACGGTCATCAGCCCTGGCAATTTCTCCTCTAGGCGAATTTCTAACTGCTGCAGATCCTCTCTGGTAGCAAGTTCCGTTGTGGCCAAAGCTATCTGATTCCCTCCCATTCTTTGGACATTCTCTTGATTATGTCTGGAGATCAGGCTGCTGCTCATCTCTTCAGTCTGTTTAGTTAGCTTTGAGAGGGGAGCCTGTAGCTGGCTTCGGACTCCTTCTAGCTTCTGATCCAATAAGGAGATTACTTCTAGCTGACTGGACTTGATGTCTGCCTTCAGGTTTTCTCTCAATGAGGGAAGTTCTTCCATCTTCCGGTCTAGTATAAAAAAATGACAATAGTATTAATGAGGCAACTAGGTCTGCCGCAAATGGATGGGGTTAGTATTGGTGCATTTCCTACATGATGTGGAAAGAAAACAGTACTGCCGCACTTCTACCAATAAAGCAATATTAAAAACTTTTATTTTTTATGTATGAATAACCTGTGCCCCATTGCATCCCGCATGCACGGGATGCAATAAGATAAATTAATTTTGACTGTGAAAGGAAGGAATTCACACTATATCTGTTGGATGTTTGAGGTTTCTGGGACTGTGCTTTCATATGTCTCAGTCCTTCCCACAGGGATTGCATGTGATGAATGACTAGCAAGAATTTCATCTCCACAGTGGTACTCCCATTGTCCTTGAAGTATAGGACAAGCAAACAACATAAAGTAAAGCTATACAATTACACCATGCATTTGAAGCATGCTGAATGAACATCGCTTCTCTTCCCACTTGCAGAACTTTCACTCCCTCGATTCTTGTGATGTAACCATTTAATGAGTCTGGTTTTCTAGGCACCACAGAATTCTCCACAGAGACAGGACCTTATTGCCAAGAGGATTAATGACATATTGGGCTGCCTTAGTAGGAGCATTGCAGCAGTTCGAGGGATGTGATTATTCCCCTCTAACCAGCACTTGGTGCATCCTCTTTCGGAGTTTGGTTTCCAGTTTTGGGCCCCAACTACAGAAAGATATGGACAAATTGGAAAGGGTACAGCAGAGGGTAAGGAAAATTAGTAGGGGTCTAGTGAACTTGACTTAGGAGGGAAGGCAATGGGAACTAGGCTTGTTAAGTTTCCAGAATAGAAGAATGAAAGGTGATTTGATAGCCTTGAACTGCCTGAAAGAGAGTTCCATGGATAATGGAACTAGGCTTTTTTCAGTGGTAATAGATGACAAAACTAGGAGCAAAGGTCTCAATTTTCAATTGGGGAGGTCAATGTTGAATATTATGAAAAACATTTTCACTAGGAGGGCGATGAATCATTGGAATGTGTTACGTATGGAGGTGGTGGAATCTCCATTCTTAGAGGTTTTTAAGGTGCAGCTTGAGAAACCTGGCTGGGATGATTTTTGTTGGGGTTGGCTGTGCTTTGAATACAGGATTGGATTAGATGATCTCCTGAGGTCCTTTCCAACCCTCATATTCTATTATTCTATTATCTGAGTTTCAAATATAAAGCTACAAATGGTGGAGGAACCTTTCAAGTCTCTTTCTGATATCCAAAAGAAACAAAGAATGAAATATAAAACGGAAAGCAAGGAAAGGACAAAATTGCACTCCCTTCTCCTGCTTCAAGAAGAAGCCTCCCAAGAGAATGGTCCTTCAAGATTAGGTTGAAGATGTTTGTATTACTGCCGTTAGTACAGGCTGATCTTTCTTTTCTGGGCCTCAGGGAAATAGAAACAAGTCAGAAAGGCATTTTCTGTGCCCTCTCTTACCCAAAGCGTCTAGTCGTCCCAGCTTCTCCTCCCAGTTGCTGCCTCCCAGGATGGTCATCAGCCCTGGCAATTTCTCCTCTAGGAGGATTTCCAGCTGCTGCCGATCCTCTCTGGTAGCAAGCTCCGTGGTGGCCAAAGCTTTCTGATTCCTTCCTATTCTTTGGACATTCTCTTGCTCATGTCTGGAGATCAGGCTGAAGCTCATCTCTTCAGTCCGCCGCACTTCTACCAATAAACCAATAAAAGAACAATAGAAAATTTTATTTTTAATAGATCAAAAACCTCTGCCCCAGTGCATCCTGCATGCAAGTGATGCAAGAACAGAAATTAATTTTGGCTGGGAAAGGAAGGAATTCACACAATATCTTTAAATTATGCATTTGCAATCAATCTGGATTTCACCCCATCTATGGATAACATTTAGTTCACAAGAACCCAGTCTAGTCTGTATTTAATCAGCAATGTACTTTTTCAAGAACTTCTCATGATTCAGTGCTTCAGCCAGTCCCCTGCAGGGCTCAGAAGATTTTTTTTACCTGATTCAAAATAGTAATCCGTGGAGAGAAGGATGGGCATAGTTTTGGCTTCCCCTGAAGCATCAGAAATACGATGCTGCTAGAGATGGGATAGCGGTTGAGTGGCTATTGCAGGGAGTTGCTATAGATCCTCTTTCTTAAAAATATGCCTGGTGTGTTTTGCTTAAATGCTGAGGGTCCATCTGTTTTGCAGATTTGGGGTGAGGAAGCACGCTTCCCCCAGATCAAACTGGCAGGCGCCATTGGCAGTGGGGAAGGGCTCTCATTTCTCTGCAGCGTGTGACCTGGTTTGCCAGCTGGGATCATGTCAGCGTTCCTCTCTGAATTATTCCCTGGCATAGCAGGGGCCTCGGGTGTTGCTGGCCCTTTCGTCTCTCCTGTTCTCTGCCTCTGGCACACAGCAGTTTGCTGTCCTGAGGACTAACATGCGTTACTTTAATTGAAATATATTCTCATTGTTGACTCCAACAGCAAACACTTGAGTCTGCCTGTTTTCTCTCTCTCAGAGCAGGGCTTAAATCCCTTACAGATATGACATTTGTCATTGATGTGAGCCTCCGCCAAACACTTAAAACAGCTGGGACATGGGTCCCTAACATGCTGTAATTTGCTATAAAAGTGACAGGATTTGAAGCCCTTAAACACTATGAAATCATATTATTCTTTGCAGAGACTGTCTGTGTGATCTAGACCTTTGCAGACATTCCCAGCACTCGCCTTCCAGCCACCTCTCTCCTACTTCTCTGTTGGGGATGAGAAGGGATTCTGTGAGCTCCCTTATACCTAAATTAGGCCTAAGACCCCTTTTAGTTTTACGATTAAGAAGTAGTGGGAATAAAAACCATTTCCTCTGAGTAACAGAGGAACTTCCTTTATGGACACCGGAGGAAGACCTTCCCTGGTAGAACTGCATCATGGGAGAGGTCCCTGAAGAGAAAGAAGGATTGTGGGTGGGAGTGGGGAAAAGAAACAAACCAGAGAGTGTGACAGAAAGAAGAAGCCACAGCTCAACTCTCTTGGGTGGGAGAAATGCTTGGCTGAAACTTGGGAGAAATAAAGCGGACGGATACTGTAGTGATGAGCAATGGGGAAAGAATTATGAGGAGTCCTCCATGCCACCCTTCCAATTTACCTTAGATGGGTCACTCCTATCCCTGCCCCCATATAGTCCTTCCCTCCTAAGGCCTTCTGGAAGATTACTGGCACTTACCAGGGCTTTTCCTCTCTTCTGATGCTAGGAAACCAGGTTTAAATGTTCCACCTGTAAGAAATGTACGAAGAATAATACTACCTGGACACTGGGGTAGGAACTTTCCATAGGAGCCTGGAAAACTAACAAAAGGGGTACTGCAAATGAGTAGGTTGAAATGCCCCAGGTCTCTCCCATGGTTAAAAACCTCAGCATTGTCGCATATGAAAAAAGGAATTGAAATGGGAAATTGAATGGATGGTAATATATTCCAGGACGCTTACTTTTTCTCTCTGGACATTTGATCCATTCACTGGCCACCGCTGTCTGCTCATATGCATGTAGTCAGTTTTTCACATAAAAGGAAATACATCTGTTTACTTCCTTTTTATTTTATGTCACAGTATGAATTACTGATCTTAAAACAACAATGGCCTGCTTTGCAGACTGCATTATTTTATGTAGTTTCCATTTAAACCAATAGAAGCAGCAGCGTCTCACCACGTTCAGAATCACTTCATACGATGCTAAATTTATGAATATTTCTGAGTTTGATTATCTTTCACTTGCAATCAAACTACAGGAATTTCAGAGATAATTTTCTGCCTTTGTTGACTAATTCATCCTGATTTTTCGAAATCTATAAAATGTATTCTCAGAGGCTCCAGTCTTCACATAATATTTTATGATTGTTTGTTGACGGAAGGGGTGAGTTTTGAGGTCTTTGGTTGAAGTAAATTTTATAATGATGCACAAATGAAAACGCTACTATTAAACCACAATCAGCACATCCAGTATAAAAATTTAATTATTTCCACTGGTTAATAGTGAATACTTGAACCCACCCCACACTCCTTCAACCAGCCACAAACCACCAAAATCCCCAGTACTTACTAGGACTCCCAGACATCTGTCTCTTTTCTCTTGGTATTAGCTGACTTTTTCCATCTTTCTGTTCTGTAGGAATGGAACAAGGACTCTGAATATTAGGAAACAGCAGAATTACAGATTCAAAGGTGTTAAGTCAGAAGACTTTGTGATTATCTCATCTGATTTCCTGCAAACAGAGGCCGCTCTGTGATCTCTGCATCAGTTTCATAACAATTCCTTCCATCTCTCCTGGCTCTTCTACCAACGCTAATCCAGTGTCACAAGGCAAATGCCCCATTACTAAATGTGGGAATCAGGGGAGTGCAATAGCACAAATTGAGAAGGAATAAATCAGAATGATTGGTGCCCTACTTTGAGGTGAAGAGACACCCTGCCTCTACTGACTGATATGGTTTGAAGAGACAGACAACCCAGATATCCCCAGAGGGAGAGAAAGAAGCAAACCCCAATCTCTGACCCACTAAGAGGGGAGAGTGAAATGCCCTAACACAGGCCTTCAGGGTCAGAAAGGATAAGGGAGGCTGATGTTGGAGACACCCTAGTCCTGAGCTGTTTGGACTGATGAAGCAGATGCCCTGCACCTACCCTGGAAGGCACATGGGGAGATTTATTCTAGTAGAATAGTTGTGGTGGTGAGAACACTCTAGTGCTTTCCTATTGGTTGGAAGAGAAGCTACACGCTGACCCATGAAAGCCGAGTAGTGTGAATGCTAACTCTAGCACTGAACTCTGGCGTCAGACTTGTGGTGAAAGGCCCAGTACTCCAATTCCAACTTATTTAGGTCCATCACCTCCAAACTCCCAGTCTCTGCTCTCCTCGTCTTCGATAGGCCTGCCCCTTCCCAATCACAAAGGGAGGCACTTTGCTCTTGTGCGCACTGTACACTAAGTTTCCTTCTCCTCTCAGTCTATTGGGGAATATCCCCAGCACTTGTTTGGTCTTTGAGACGTCACTCTTATCTCTTCTGGTTTTGCTTGCTCTTTACATACCTTTATTACTGTAATACAGAACAAGGACTCAGAGGGGATCTGGGCTATATATCCCACGGGGAGTCAACCCAATTATCCATTGAGAAGGTTCTCACCACCACAGTCTGACTGCAGAGGGGGAAATGTCCACTACTGCCATGCAGGGATGGATGTGACCAGTACCTCAATACCGCTTGGTGGAGATGCACAACACATTAAAGCACAGCCAAGAACTTGTTGATCTCCCTTATATCTCAATTAGGCCTAAGACCCCTTTTTGTTTTACGATTAAGAAGTAGTGGAAATAAAAACCATTTCCTCTGAGTAACAGAGGAACTTCCTCTATGGCCACCACAGGAAGATATTGGACTTTCCCTAGTAGAACTGCCTCGTGGGAGAGGTCCCTGAAGAGAAAGGTGGAACAGGGGTGGGAGTGGGGGACAGAAACAAACTGAAGAGTGTAACGCAGTTCCACCGTGCTTGAGACTCAGGAATCCATTGTGATGAGGAACCAAGCACTTAAGAAGTGGGATAGGCAATTGGCAAATATGGGCACGTGCAAAGATGGCACTTTGGCGACCTTTAGTCACTCTTCAAACCTATACATCAGAATGGTTGTTTGGAGGATCCATTTTGCCTACATGAACTGGCAGCTGCTGAGGAGGAAAGAGGTGGTGGATGTCTCTTGTAACTTCTGCCCTTTCTCCTGCACAGGTGCTGGGTACATAGCATGAAACTTGGATATCAGTGGGACTGCTGCAGGTGAAAGGACTTTCTTTTTGGTAATCTTGTATAAATACCCTTAGACTTAAGAATCCCCTTTGAATCCTTGGGACTCTTCAGCCTCTCATCAATCTTTTCAGAAAGGGTGGACAATACTCAAGTGAGAGGTCCTCCATGGTCTGTTGAACCTCTAGGAGCAGAATGGACGAGTGCAGCCAGGAACACTACCGCATAGTGACAGTGAATATCATTGCCTGAACTTCAGAGTCAGCTGCATCTAGATTATCCTGTTTTAGCAATTAATTTGCCCCCATCCACTGTCACACCGAATGTCTTTTTCACCTCATCCAGAAGCCAGTCCTTAACATTTTAAAATATTATCCACTCAGCTAAAGTTGTAACAACCCAGCAGAGCCTGCTGCTTCACAATTCTAAGCTGACAATCTCATGTGGAATTAGCTTCCTTCTAAGTAAGTCCTGTTCCTTTGCTTCTTTCCCTTTCACTGTTGACACTTGGTGATCCTGTCTCTCTCTTTCACTACCAGCGGAGATTATCAGGTAGATGGGAAGGGGATCACTATAGAAATGTTCATAGCCCAGTGAGGGGACATAAGATATGCTATGTGCTGTTTTTGCATTTGGGGCAGGGAAGGTGGAGTCTGCCATACCACCCTAACAAGTTCAAATATAAACTCATTAATAGGGAGAGCTACCCTAAGAGGTCCCGCCGAGGCTAAAATGTCCACAAGCCAAAGTGACATTTCTTGGACCTCCTCTGGCTGTATTTCAAGAGCCACGACCATCTTCTTAAAGAACTCCTGAGGGGTTTTGTAATCATCAGGTGGGGGAGAAAGAGGCTCTTCTACCACTTCCTCATCACAGGTTGAAGGAAATGAGACCAAGTGTTAGTGAGATGGAGCCTTCTCCAATTCATCTAAGTCCAACTCCGGAGAGTGACCTCCCCACCTATAGTGCTGGGTCCCGTAACAAGGATGGATAGATGCTGACTTTGGTGCATATGCTCATGATGACCTGTTTAAGAAGCAGGCTTTGAAGGCTGCGGGGATGCCCTTGGTTGTGGAGGGAAACCCCAGGGTTCCAGAAAAGCCATTGTAACTTCTCAAGAGGCCTGACATGATTTGGAGTCAACATCCTCCCATGACTTGAGGACTGTACCACGGAATATCTTTGTGCTCATCCATGTCCCTGTGTGCACTCAACTTTTGCACTAAGGGACTTGAAGTCTCCAGTACGGAGTCATTAGTGGACTTACAGTGCTTTTGCTTGGGTACCAGCAATGCAGCTCTGTCCTTTGGCTCAGCCAAACCTGGAGGAGCACTCCTAACTGATGAAGGCTCCACTGGCGAATGGAGTGCTGACTCCAACAGCAAACACTTGAGTCTGCCAATCTTCTCTCTCTTGGAGCAGGCCTTAAACCCCTTTCAAATGTGACATTTGTCACTGATATGAGCCTTCGTCAAGAACTTAAGATAGCTGGGGCATGAGTCACTAACATGCACTGATTTGCTACGAGAGTGAGAGGACTTGAAGCCCTGAAACTGAGACATGACTCCAGAACTGCAATGGTACCCAGGTGGGGACAGGCTAGTGCAAACTATCAGCTACTAACCTAATTCTAATACTAAGGGAGAATACTTGTGGTCCACCAAAATATCCCCATACATCTGCGCTGCCCCCTATAAACAGGGAATTGAAATGGGAAATTGAACAGATGGTAATTATTTCTAGGATACTTACCATTGCTCTCAAAATGCTTTTTCAGTTCTTCCACAGGCTTTTGCTGCTCACCTGCATCTAGTAATTTTTTTTTTTCACAAAAAAGGAAAAGAAATCTCTTTACTGCATTTTATTGTATTTCTCTGTATGGATCACTGATCTTAAAACAATGGCCAAGGTTGCAGACTGGCTTATTTTATGTGGTTTCCATTGCAGTTTCTAACATGTTCAGCATCAGGTCATAAGATGGTCAGTTTATTATAGAATTGGCTGCCACCATTGTTTTTGGTGTAAGATTTAGAGTTCTAATTGATCTGGCATAAGTGACTTGTCTCTTGTGACTGGAAGCAACCTGATGTGTTGTGATTTATGGTGTAAGTGACTTTTCATCACAAAGTCATTTCTCTGGGTGGCAAGGTAGACTGGAGAGTCTAAAAAGACTGTCTGTGACTCCATGGTAAGACTGGTATAGTGATCCAGAGGTGCACATTTATCACTGACTTGATGAGATCTAATCATAGAACACACCATCAGTTTGGGCTGTCTGCTCTGTTTTCTGACAATCTGCCCTGAGGTCATCACTCACCGTTGTGAGACACTCCAGACAGTGTGACAGAAAGAAAAAGCCACAACTCAGCCCTGTGGGTGGGATCAATGCTTGGTTTAAACTTGGGAGAAATAAAGCGGGCAGACGCTGTAGTGATAAGCAATGGGGAAAGATTTATGAAGAGGTTTCAGTGCCACCCTTCCAACTTATCTTAAATGGTCACTCCTATCCCTGCCCCCATATATCCCTTCTCTCCTAAGACCTTTTGGAAGTTTATTTGCACTTACCAGGGCTTTTCCTCTCTTCCGTTGCTAGGAAATCATTTTTAAAGGTTACATCTGTTAAAAATGTACAAAGAATAATATTAACTCAACATTGGGCACAAAATTTCCCTAAGAGATTAATTAGAAAGCTAACAAAATGGGTACTCCAAATGAATAGGTTGAAATGCCCCAGGTCTCTCCCATGGGGAAACACCTCAGCATTGTCCCATATGAAAAAAGGAATCGAAATGGGAAATTGAATGGATGGTAATATGTTCCAGGAAGCTTACTTTTCCTCTCTGGACATTTGACCCATTCACTGGCCACTGCTGTCTGCTCATATGCATGTAGTTTGTTTTTCACATAAAAGGAAATAAGCCTTTTTACTCCCTTTTTATTTTATGTCACAGTATGGGGCCGGTTTTATTCAACATCTTTATTAATGATCTGGAGGATGGGGTAGATTGCACCCTCAGCAAGTTTGCGGATGACACTAAGCTGGGGGGAGTGGTAGATACCCTGGAGGGTAGGGATAGGATACAGAGTGACCTAAACAAACTGGAGGATTGGGCCAAAAGGAATCTAATGAGGTTCAACAAGGACAAGTGCAAAGTCCTCCACTTAGGAAGGAAGAATCCCATGCACAGCTATAGACTGGGGACCGACGAGCTGGGCAGCAGCTCTGCGGAAAAGGACCTGGGGGTAACGGTGGATAAAAAGCTGGATATGAGTCAGCAGTGTGCTCTGGTTGTCAAGAAGGCTAATGGCATATTGGGCTGCATTAGGAGGGGCATTGCCAGCAGCTCACGGGAAGTGATTATTCCCCTCTATTCGGCATTGGTGAGGCTGCATTTAGAATATTGTGTCCAGTTTTGGGCCCCCCACTACAAAAAGGATGTGGACAAGTTGGAGAGAGTCCAGCGGAGGGCAAGAAAAATGATTAGGGGGCTGGAGCACAAGACTTATGAGGAGAGGCTGAGGGAACTGGGCTTGTTTAGTCTTCAAAAGAGAAGAGTGAGGGGGGATTTGATAGCGGCCTTTAACTACCTGAAAGGGGGTTCCAGGGAGGATGGGGCTAGGCTGTTCTCAGTGATGGTAGATGACAGAACAAGGAGCAATGGTCTCAAGTTGCAGGGCGGGAGGTCTAGGTTGGTCATTAGGAAAAAGTTTTTTACTAGGAGGGTGATGAAGCACTGGAATGGGTTACCTAGGGAGGTGGTGGAATCTCCATCGTTAGAGGTTTTTAAGCTGAGGCTTGACAAAGCCCTGGTTGGGATGATATAGCTGAGCTTAGTCCTGCTTTGAGCAGGGGGTTGGACTAGATGACCTCCTGAGGTCCCTTCCAACTCTAATATTCTATGATTCTATGATTCTATGAATTACTGATTTTAAAACAACAATGGCCTGCTTTGCAGACTGGATTATTTTATGCAGTTTCCATTTAAACCAATGGAAGCAGCAGCTCCCCATCACAGTCAGAATCAGTTTGTACGATGCTAAATTTCTGAATATTGCTGACTTTGAATATCTCTCACCTGAACCCAAACTACAGGAAATTCAGAGGTAATTTTCTGCCATGGTTAACTAATTTATCCTGATTTTTGGAAATCTACAAAAAGTATTCTCAGAGGCTCCAGTCTGCACATAATATTTCATAATAGGTGGTTGAAGGAAGGGGTGAGTTTTGGGGTCTCGGGTTGATGTAAATTTTATAATGGTGTGCGAATGCAAACTTTAATATGGAGCCAAAACCAGCGTATCCAGTATAAAAATCTGATTATTTCCACTGGACAAAAGGGAAAAATGAACTTACCCCACACTCCTTCAACCAGCCACAAACCACCAATTCCCCAGTACTTACCAGGACCCCAAAACCTCTGTTTCTGTTCTGTCAGTGTTCGCTGGCTTTTTCCAGCTTTCTGTTCTGTAGGAATGGAACAAGGGCTCTCTGATCATTAGGAAACAGCAGAATTACAGATTCAAAGGTGTTAAGTCAGAAGATTTTGTGATTATCTCATCTGATTTCCTGCAAACAGAGGCCACTCTGGGAAACCTGAAAAGACTTGTGGGAAACTGACAGTTTTCTACCGTTTGGAAGTCTCCTTCTGATATCCAAAAGAAAGAAACAATGAAATATAAAACGGAAGGCAAGGAAAGGGCAAAACTCCACTCCCTTCTTCGGCTTCAAGAAGAAACCTCCCAAGGGAATGGTCCCTCAAGATTAGGTGGAAGACCTTTGTATTCCTGCAGCTAGTGCAGGACGATCTTTCCTTTCTGGGCCTCAGGGAAATAGAAACAAGTCAGAAAGGCATTTTCTGTGCCCTCTCTTACCCAAAGCGTCTAGTCGTCCCAGCTTCTCCTCCCAGCTGCTGCCTCCCAGGACAGTCATCAGCCCTGGGAATTTCTTCTCTGGGCGGATTTCCAGCTGCTGCAGATGGTCTCTGGTAGCAAGTTCTGAGGTGGCCAAAGGTGTCTGATTCCTTCCCATTCTTTGGACATTCTCTTGATCATGTCTGGAGATCAGGCTGCTACCCATCTCTTCAGTCCGCCGCACTTCTACCAATAAAAAACCAATAGAACATTTTATTTTTAATAGATGAAAAACCTGTGCCCCATTGCATCCTGCATGCAAGTGATGCAAGAAGAGAAATTAATTTTGGCTGGGAAAGGAAGGAATTCACACAATCTCTTTAAATTATGCATTTGCGATCAATCTGCATTTCACCCCATCTGTGAAATACATTCAGTTCACAAGAACCCAGTCTATTCTATATTTAATCAGCAATGTACTTTTTCAAGAACTTCTCATGCTTTAGTGCCTCAGCCGGTCCCCTGCAGGGCTCAGAAGACCTTTTTTTTTTTATCTGATTCACAATAGTAGTCTGCGGAGAGAAGGGTGGGCACAGTTTTGACTTGCTCGGAAGCAACAGAAGTACGATGCTGCTAGAGATGGGATTGCGGTTGAGTGGCTAGTGCAGGGAGTTGCTATAGATTCTAATTCTTAAAAATCTGCCTGGTGTGTTTTGTTTAAATGCTGAGGGTCCAACTGTTTCGCAGATTTGGGGTGAGGAAGCACGCTTCCCCCAGATCAAACTGGCAGGCACCATTGGCAGTGGGGAAGGGCTCTCATTCCCCTGCAGCGTGTGACCTGGTTTGCCAGCTGGGATCATGTCAGCATGCCTCTCTGAATTATTCCCTTTAGTCCCTCTTCAAACCTATGCATCAGAACAGTTGTTTGGAGGATCCATTTTGCCTACATGAACTGGCAGCTGCTGAGGAGGAAAGAGGTGGTGGACGTCTCTTGTAACTATTGCCCTTTCTCCTGCACAGGTGCTGGGTACATAGCATGAAACTCGAATACCAGTGGGACGACTGCAGTGCAAGGACATTCTTTTTGGTAATCTTGTATAAATACCCATAGACGTAAATGTCCCCCTTGAATCCTTGGGACTCTTCAGCCTCTCATCAATCTTTTCAGAAAGAGTGAACGACACTCAAGTGAGAGGTCTTCCATGGTCTGTTAAACCTCTAGGAGCAGAATGGACGAGTGCAGCCAGGAACACCACCGCATAGTGACAGTGAATATCATTGCCTGAACTTTAGAGTCAGCTGCATCTAGATTAGCCCCTTTTGGCAGTTAATTTGCCCCATCCACTGTCACACTGAATTTCTTTTTCATCTCATCCAGAAGCCAATCCTTAAAATTTTAAAATATTATCCACTCAGCTAAAATTGAAACAACCCAGCACAGCCTGCTGCTTCACAATTCTAAGCTATAAATACCGCGTAGATTAAGCTTCCTTCAAAGTAAGTCCTGTTCCTTTGCTTCTTTCCTTTTCGCTGTTGACACCTGGTGATCCTATCTCTCTCTTTCACTACCAGCAGAGACTATCAGGGAGATGGGAAGGGGATCACTATAGAAATGTTCATACCCCAGTGAGGGGACATAAGATATCCTATGTGCTGTTTTTGCATTTGGGGCAGGGAAGGTGGAGTCTGCCATACCACCCTAACAAGTTCAAATATAAACTCATTAATAGGGAGAGCTACCCTAAGAGGTCCCGCCAAGGCTAAAATGTCCACAAGCCAAAGTGACATTTCTTGGACCTCCTCTGGCTGTATTTCAAGAGCCACAACCATCTTCTTAAAGAACTCCTGAGGAGCTTTGTAATCATCAGGTGGGGGAGAAAGAGGCTCTTCTACCACTTCCTCATCACAGGTTGAAGGAAAGGAGGCCAAGTGTTAGTGAGGTGGAGCCTTCTCCAATTCATCCAAGGCCAGCTCCGGAGAGTGACCTCCCCCCCATGGTGCTGCGTCCCGTAACAAGGGTGGATAGATGCTGACTTTGGTGCATATGCTCATGATGACCTGTTTAAGAAGCAGGCTGTGAAGGCTGCGTGGATGCCCTTGGTTGTGGAGGGAAACCCAAGGGTTCTAGAAAGGCCATTGTAACTTCTCAAGAGACCTGATGTGCTTTGGAGTCAACATCCTCCCATGATTTGAGGACTGTACCACGGAATATCTTTGTGCACATCCATGTCCCTGTGTGCACTCAACTTTTGCACTAAGGGACTTGAAGTCTCCAGTACGGAGTCATTAGTGGACTTACAGTGCTTTTGCTTGGGTACCAGCAATGCAGCTCTGTCCTTTGGCTCAGCCAAACCTGGAGGAGCACTCCCAACTGATGAAGGCTCCACTGGCGAATGGAGTGCTGACTCCAACAGCAAACACTTGAGTCTGCCTGTCTTCTCTCTCTTGGAGCAGGCCTTAAACCCCTTTCACATTTGCCACAGATGTGAGCCTCCACCAAGCACGTAAGACAGCTGGGGCATGAGTCACTGACATGCACTGATTTGCTACGAAAGTGACAGGACTTGAAGCCCTGAAACCGAGGCATGACTCCAGAACTGGCACCGGTACCCAGGTGGCGACCGGCTAATCCAAACTATCAGCTACTAACCTAATTCTAATACTAAAGGAGAATTCTTCTGGTCCACCAAAATATCCCCATACATCTGCACTGCCCCCTATGAACAAGGAATTGAAATGGGAAATTGAACAGATGGTAATTAGGTCCAGGATACTTACCATTGCTCTCAAAATGCTTTTTCAGTTCTCCCACAGGCTTTTGCTGCTCACCTGCATCTAGTAATTTTTTTTTTCACAAAAAAGGAAAAGAAATCTCTTTACTCTATTTTTATTGTATTTCTCTGTATGGATCACTGATCTTAAAACAGTGGCCTGGGTTGCAGACTGGCTTATTTCATGTGGTTTCCATTGCAGTTTCTCAGCATGTTCAGCATCAGGTCATAAAATGCAAAATTTCCAAATATTGTTACGCTTGAAAACATGTCACCTGCACTCAAACTACAGGAATTTCTGAGGTAATTTTCTCTCCATGGAAGAACATGTGGTCATTTGAAACAAGTCTCCGTGTGACTGTGACTCTCTAATCTGCCGCTAATGAAGGTGAATTTGGCTCCTGGTTTCAATGGCAGTAGGCCTGGGATCTTTCATAAACACTATGGAATGGTATTATTGTTTGCAGAGGCTGTCAGTATGACCTAGGCCTTTACAGATATTACCACCAATGACCTTCCAGCATCCCCTTCTCTGTGGGGGATGAGAAGGGATTCTGTGAGGTGAGTGATGAATGTCCTCATGATTAATGGTCTCCTTTTTCCTCCAAGCCCCAATGTCTGTAGAGTGAGTTACACAGACAGTGTGACAGAAAGAAGAAGCCACATCTCAGCCCTGTGGGTGGGATCAATGCTTGGCTTAAACTTGGGAGAAATAAAGTGGGCAGATGCTGTAGTGATGAGCAATGAGGAAAGAATTATGAGGAGGCCTCAGTGCCACCCTTCCAACTTATCTTAAATGGTCACTTCTATCCCTGCCCCCATATATCCCTTCTCTCCGAAAACCTTGTGGAAGTTTATTGGCACTTACCAGGGCTTTTCCTCTCTTCCAATGCTAGGAAATCATTTTTAAAGGTTACACCTGTCAGGAATGCACAAAGAATAATATTAACTCAAGACTGGGCAGGAACTTTCCGTAGGAGATTAATTAGAAAGCTAACAAAAGGGGTACTCCAAATGAGTAGGTTGAAATGCCCCAAGTCTCTCCCATGAGGAAACACGTCAGCATAGTCCCATAAGAAAAAGGAATTGAAATGGGAAATTGAATGGACGGTAATATGTTCCAGGAAGCTTACGTTTGCTCTCCGGACATTTGAGCCACTCACTAGTCACCACTGTCTGCTCATATGCTTGTACTCAGTTTTTCACATAAAAGGAAATAAACCTTTTTACTCGCTTTTTATTTTAGGTCACAGTATGAATTACTGATTTTAAAACAACAATGGCCTGCTTTGTAGACTGGATTATTTTCCATAGTTTCCATTTAAACCAATGGAAGCAGCAGCTCCCCACCACAGTCAGAATCAGTTTGTACGATGCTAAATTTCTGAATATTGCTGACTGAATATCTCTCATCTGAACCCAAACTACAGGAAATTCAGAGGTAATCTTCTGCCGTTGTTGACTAATTGATCCTGATTTTTGGAAATCTACAAAAAGTATTCTCAGAGACTCCCATTTTCACATAGTATTTCATAATAGGTGGTTGAAGGAAGGAGTGAGTTTTGGGGTCTTGGGTTGATGTAAATTTTATAATGGTGTGCAAATGCAAACTTTAATATGGAGCTAAAACCAGCGCATCCAGTATAAAAATCTGATTATTTCCATTGGACAAAAGGGAAAAATGAACTCACCCCACACTCCTTCAACCAGCCACAAACCACCAATTCCCCAGTACTTACCAGGACCCCAAGACCTCCGTTTCTGTTCTGTCAGTGTTCGCTGGCTTTTTCCAGCTTTCTGTTCTGTAGGAATGGAACAAGGGCTTTGATCATTAGGAAACAGCAGAATTACAGATTCAAAGGTGTTAAGTCAGAAGACTTTGTGATTATCTCATCTGATTTCCTGCAAACAGAGGCCACTCTGGGAAACCTGAAAAGACTTGTGGGAAACCTACAGTTTTCTACCATTTGGAAGTCTTCTTCTGCTATCCAAAAGAAATAAACAATGAAATATAAAACGGAAGGCAAGGAAAGGGCAAAGCTGCACTCCCTTCTCCTCCTTCAGGAGGAAGCCTCCCAAGGGAATGGTTCCTCAAGATTAGGTTGAAGACCTTTGTATTCCTGCAGCTAGTACAGACTGATTGTTCCTTTCTGGGCCTCAGGGAAGTAGAAACAAGTCAGAAAGGCATTTTTTGTGCCCTCTCTTACCCAAAGCATCTAGTCGTCCCAGATTCTCCTCCCAGCTGCTGCCTCCCAGGACAGTCATCAGCCCTGGGAATTTCTTCTCTGGGCGGATTTCCAGCTGCTGCCGATGGTCTCTGGTAGCAAGTTCTGAGGTGGCCAAAGGTGTCTGATTCCTTCCCATTCTTTGGACATTCTCTTGATCATGTCTGGAGATCGGGCTCCTGCTCATCTCTTCAGTCTGCCACACTTCTACCAATAAACCAATAAAAAACCAATAGAACATTTTATTTTTAATAGATGAAAAACCTGTGCCCCATTGCATCCTGCATGCAAGTGATGCAAGAAGAGACATTAATTTTGGCTGGGAAAGGAAGGAATTCACACAATCTCTTTAAATTATCCATTTGCGATCAATCTGCATTTCACCCCGTCTGTGAAATACATTCAGTTCACAAGAACCCAGTCTAGTCTGTATTTAATCAGCAATGTACTTTTTCAAGAACTTCTCATGCTTCAGTGCCTCAGCCGGTCCCCTGCAGGGCTCAGAAGACCTTTTTTTTAATCTGATTCACAATAGTAGTCTGGGGAGAGAAGGGTGGGCACAGTTTTGGCTTGCTCGGAAGCAACAGAAGTACGATGCTGCTAGAGATGGGATTGCGGTTGAGTGGCCAGTGCAGGGAGTTGCTATAGATCCTCGTTCTTAAAAATCTGCCTGGTGTGTTTTGCTTGAATGCTGAGGGTCCAACTGTTTCGCAGATTTGGGGTGAGGAAGTACGCTTCTCCCAGCTCACACTGGCAGGCACCATTGGCAGTGTGGAAGGGCTCACATTCCTCTGCAGCGTGTGACCTGGTTTGCCAGCTGGGATCATGTCAGCATGCCTCTCTGAATTATTGCCTGGCCTAGCAGGGTCCTCGGGTGTTGGTGGCCCTTTGGTCTCTCCTGTTCTCTGCCTCTGGCACACAGCAGTTTGCTGTCCGAGGACTAAAATGCGTTACTTTAATTGAAATATATTCTCTTTGTTGACTCCAACAGCAAACACTGGAGTCTGCCTGTTTTCTCTCTCGGAGCAGGGCTTAAACCCCATAGAAATGTGACATTTGTCACTGATGTGAGCCTTCACCAAACACTTAAAACAGCTGGGACATGGGTCCCTAACATGCACTAATTTGCTATAAAAGTGACAGGATTTGAAGCCCTGAAACACTATGAAATCATATTATCCTTTGCAGAGGCTGTCAGTATGATCTAGGCCTTTACAGACATTCCCAGCACTCACCTTCCAGCCCCCTCCCTCCTACTTCTCTGTGGGGGATGAGAAGGGATTCTGTGAGCTCCCTTATATCTAAATTAGGTCTACAACCATTTTAGTTTTACGATTAAGAAGTAGTGGGAATAAAAACCATTTCCTCTGAGTAAGAGAGGAACTTCCTTTATGGCCACCAGAGGAAGACCTTCCCTGGTAGAACTGCGTCATCGGAGAGATCCCTCAAGAGAAAGAGGGATTGTGGGTGGGAGTGGGGAAAAGAAACAAACCAGAGAGTGTGACAGAAAGAAGAAGCCACAGCTCAACTCTCTTGGGTGGGAGAAATGCTTGGCTGAAACTTGGGAGTAATAAAGCGGACGGATACTGTAGTGATGAGCAATGGGGAAAAAATTATGAGAAGTCCTTCGTGCCACCCTTCCAATTTACCTTAAATGGGTCACTCCTATCCCTGCCCCCATATAGTCCTTCCCTCCTAAGGCCTTCTGGAAGATTACTGGCACTTACCAGGGCTTTTCCTCTCTTCTGATGCTAGGAAACCAGGTTTATATGTTCCACCTGTAAGAAATATACAAAGAATAATACTACCTCGACACTGGGGTAGGAACTTTCCGCAGGAGCCTGGAAAACTAACAAAAGGGGTACTGCAAATGAGTAGGTTGAAATGCCCCAGGTCTCTCCCATGGTTAAAAACCTCAGCATTGTCGCATATGAAAAAAGGAAATTGAAATGGGAAATTGAATGGATGGTAATATGTTCCAGGACGCTTACTTTTTCTCTCTGGACGTTTGATCCATTCACTGGCCAATGCTGTCTGCTCATATGCATGTAGTCAGTTTTTCACATAAAAGGAAATACATCTGGAGGAGCACTCCTAACTGATGAGAACATAGGAAGGCTCCACCAGCAGATAAAGTATTGACTCCAACAGCAAACTCTTGAGTCTGCCTCTCTTCTCTCTCTTGGAGCAGGGCTCAAACCCCTTACAAACGTGACATTTGTCACTGATGTGAGCCTCTGCCAAGCACTTAAGACAGCTGGGACATGAGTCACGAACATGCACTGATTTTCTACAAGAGTGACAGGACTTGAAGCCCTGAAACTGAGGCATGACTCCAGAACTGGCACCAGTACCCAGGTGGGGACAGGCTAGTCCAAACCATGAGCTACTAACCTAATCCTAACACTAAAGGAGAATATTTGTGGCCCACCAAAATATCCCCATACATCTGCGCTGCCCCATATGAACAAGAAATTGCAATGGGAAATTGAACAGATGGTAATTAGTTCCAGGATACTTACCGTTGCTCTCAAAAAGCTTTTTCCGTTCTTTCACTGGCATTGGCTGCTCACATGCATCTAGTAATTTTTTTTTCACAAAAAAGGAAAAGAAATCTCTTTATTCTCTTTTTATTGTATTTCTCTGTATGGATCACTGATCTTAAAACAGTGGCCTGGGTTCCAAACTGACTTTTTTAAAGTAGTTTCCATAGAAACCAATGGAAGCAGCAGTTTCTAAGCACGTTCAACATCAAGTCACAAGATGCAAAATTTCCGAATATTGTTATGCTTGAAAACATGTCACCTGCACTCAAAGGACAGGAATTTCTGAGGTAATTTTCTGTCCATGGAAGAACATGTGGTCATTTGAAACAGGTCTCCGTGTGACTGTGACTCTCTAATCTGCCGCTAATGAAGGTGAATTTGGCTCCTGGTTTCAATGGCAGTAGGCCTGGGATCTTTCATAAACACTATGGAATGGTATTATTGTTTGCAGAGGCTGTCAGTATGACCTAGGCCTTTACAGATATTACCACCAATGACCTTCCAGCATCCCGTTCTCTGTGGGGGATGAGAAGGGATTCTGTGAGGTGAGTGCTGAATGTCCTCATGATTAATGGTCTCCTTTTTCCTCCAAGCCCCAATGTCTGTAGAGTGGTTATACTCAGTCCAGTCCCATATCTTACAGAGAGAGGCCCCCCAACACTTACCGGAGCTCGGAGACATTTCTTTCCTCTCTTCTGATTTTCCCTCGTAACTTGCTATTTCATTATCTGTAAGAAAACAAGATCTTGGATTAGCTTCAGTTTGGGTGCCACAGAACCATGCAGCATTCACAAGTTACCCTATAAGAAAAGTGCCCACCATTACTGTCATAGCATCACAGCACGGTGCCATGAGACTGTGGCAAACAGCTTAGGATTCAATCATAAGATCAGGAAATCCGCCAACACCATCCCAAATTAATTGGAAGAACAACGAACTGGTCACACAAGTCAATGGGGTGAAGGGGAGAAGTGCAGAAGTTAGGATCCACTGTTGGCCCTGGAAGCTAGGGTAGCACAAGATTGATGATCCCTGTTGATGGTTATTAGAGGAAGATGCAAAGCAGCAGAGAATTGAAAAAGTTAACAGTAACATTTCATTCTCTAATATTTTATTAATTTAAAGCTTCAGAAGCTAAAGGGAGAGGTGAAAATCACAGATTAAGTGAGTGCAATCTAGTCATTACATGAAAAACATAGCTAAATTAATTTAGGTTCAGCAAAAATGCAGTCATATCTGTCCTATGCAAGACAGACCCTGGACATATATACATATTGGTGAATTATTTGCAGTGAAAATTGTTGTATATTGAGGTAGAAGTGGTAAAAGTGTTGTGAGATACAGTAGATTGGTGTGATACAATGTATCAGGCCTTTTGAGGCCCCTTGCTAGTGGCCTTACGATCCTACAAAATCCCAGCCCAAACGGAGAGATATATTCTACTTGAATTGTTGAGGTAGTGAGAAAACACTTCAGTGCTTTCCTATGGGATGGAAGAGAAGCAGGACGTTGTCCAATGGAAGCATCTCCATTACTCTGCTCACTCTAGCACTGAACACTGCGATTAGACTTGCGGGGAAGGCCCAGTGTCCCGCTTCCAACTTATTTAGGTCCATCACCTCTAATCTCCCAGAGTCTCTGCTCTCCTCGTCTCCTGTGGGTCTCCCTATTCCCAATCACTTAGGGGGGCACTTTCCTCTTGTGCCCACTGTACACTAAGCTTCCTCCTCCACTCAATTTCAGGGAATATTCCCAGCACTTGTCAGTCTTTGAGATATCTGTCTTGTCTCTTCTGGTTTTGCTTGCTCTTTTCCTACCTTTATCACACAAAGGGGATTCAGAGCAGATCATTTGTGGGCTATAAATTGCACTGGGAGTCACCCCAGTTACCCATCAAGAAGAAAGACCTCACCACCACAGTCTCACTGCAGAGGGAGAAATGCCCGCTGCTGCCATGCAGGGAAGGATGTGATAAATAACCCAACACCGCTTGGAGGAGATGCACGGCACGTTTCAGTATGGACAAGAGCAGCTAAGGAAGAACCCTGCATGCCCACCCATGCAGTGTGGGGTGAGGAAAAGGAATACAATTGTACTATACCACAAGGTGTACAGATATAATCTGAAAGACCTCCCTGTAGGTGTCAAGGGAAGTAACAACTGCACACACCTGGGGAGGAAAATGGGAAACACTCTAGCACAGATGCACACAGGGGGAGGACTAAATGCTTGAGCAAGGTCAATGGCGATACTGAAATGCACTTGTCCTGAGCACTGAATACAGAAGCAGAAGCAGTAGTGATGAGCAATGGAAAAAGAATTATGGGGAGGCCTCAGTGCCACCCTTCCAACTTACCTTAAATGGGTCACTCCTATCCCTGACCCCATATATCCCTTCTCTCCTAAGACCTTCTGGAAGATTACTGGCACTTACCAGGGCTTTTCCTCTCTTCTGATGCTAGGAAACCAGTTTCAAATGTTACAGCTGTAAGAAATGTACAAAGAATAATATTAACTCAGCACTGGGGCAGGAACTGTCAATAGGAGACTGGACAGCTAACAAAAATAGTACTCCAAAAGAGGAGATTGAAATGCCCCATCTCTCTCCCATGGGGAAACACCTCAACTGTGTCCTATATGAAAAAGGAATTGAAAGGGGAAATTGAATGGATGGTAATACGTTCCAGAATACTTACTTTTCTTCACTGGACTTTTCATCCATTCCTTAAGCAGCACTGTCTTCCCACCTGCATCTATTGATTTTTTCACATAAAGGGAAAAGAAATCTTTTTACTCCATTTTTATTTTGTTTCATGGTATGAATTACTGATGTTAAAACAACAGTGAACTGGTTTGCAGATTGGCTTTTTTTATGTAGTTTCCATTTAAACCAATGGAAGCAGCAGTTTCTCTGCACATTCATCGTCAGGTCATAAGATTCTAAAATTCCGAATATTGCTGTGTTTGAAAATCTGTCACCTCACCCAAACTACAGGAATTTCAAAAGGTAATTTTTTGCCATTGTTGAATAATTCATCCCGAGTTTTGGAAATCTAGAAAAAATACTCTCACAGGTTCCTGGATTCACATAATATTTCATAATAGTTTGTTAAGGAAGGAGTGAGTTTTGGGGTCTTGGGTTGAAGTAAATTTGATATTGGTGTGCAAATGCAAACTCTACTATGGATCCACAACCAGCAGATCCAGTATAAAAGTATTATTATTTCCATTGGCCAAAAGGGAAAATTTGAACCCACCCCACACTCCTTCAGCCAGCCACAAGCCACCCAAATCCTCAGCACTTACCAGGACTCCCAACCATACATTTCTGTTCTCTTGTTATTAGCATGCTTTTTTCCATCTTTCAGATCTATAGGAATGGAACAAGGACTCTGATTATTAGGAAATGGCAAAATTAAAGATTCAAAGGTGTTAAGCCAGAAGCCTTTACGGTTATCTCATCTGACCACCTGCAAAGAGAGGCCACCTGCTTATCCCTGCGTCAGTCCCATAACAATTCTCTCCATCTCTCTTGGTTCTTCTCTCATTACTCCTCCAATGTCAAAAAGTGATTGCCCCGTGACGGCAGATGGGAGTCAGGGGCATGCCACAGCAGAAATTGAGCAGTCATTAGGTAGGAGGACTGGTGCTGACTCATAAGGAAGTGTGGAGACACACTACACTGACTGATACAGTTTGAAGAGGTAAACATCAGATTTGCTTTTTTCTCTCCGTGTTGTAACCCACATGCATAATAGTTAGGTATCTTTTTAAGTTAAGAGATCTATTGGGGGATGGGTAGGAATGAGTTGTGTCTGGGTCATTGTTCCTAGGCAGATGCGCAATTAGCACTCCACATCCAGAAATTTCTGGAATTGGATGTGGTAGTTCTGGGTATTGTCAATCAGTGCCCTGTTGCTGGACTGAGACTCCATGAAGACAAGTAGTCAGCGCAGCTGCTTTACAAAAGGCCATGTGCACGCTGTGGATTGGGAGAAGCTGAGCTCAGGGGCAGAAAACAAGCTGGATTCCCTAACTCTGCAGCGTTTTGCAGCAGATTTCTGATATTGTTAACCCTGCAACAGGGAAGTCCTGGCAGTGTTAATTATAGAAAGGGGACATAACTTTATTTTATTTTAATGATATACTTTGAATGTCATTTGATTTTAGCCAAATTGTTTTAGTTAAATTGTCAGCTAGTGTGATTCACCAACTTTTCTTTTATTTAAAATGCGATAATAGGGAAAGAGTCTTTTTCTTTTCTATTCTCAGTTTTGTATTTTCTTGTAATTTTTTAAGTCTATATATTCAACCAGGGACATAGCTACAGGTGGGCCTGGGCCCACCCCCTTTGAAAGCAAGCCCACCCAAGTTCCTCTTAAAGTACTGCGGAACAGGAGCTTTCTCGGCTGGTTTTTTTCTCTGGTTTTTTGGCTGGCCCACTCATGTCAGCCTGAGTCCCGGCCAGAAGATTAGGTCTGGCTATGCCCCTGTATTTAACTGAGTGGTTGGTTAATTGGTTAACTGACTAACTAGCTGAGTGATTTGAACAGAAGAGCAGAAAGAGTCTGCATGGATTCCAACTGAAGATTCCTACAAGCAAGTGAAGGGAAGATGTTGCTTTTGACTCAGGAGACTGTATAGTTTGGTGATGAAAGTGTCTGAGACTCAGGTGAACTCAACCTAAGTTTTTAGGAACTCAGAGTTTCTACTCACTGTATTTCTGTGGGGGCTGATCTGTTTAGATTTAGTTTTTTTTCTTTATTTAACTATGAACGTAATGTATGTGGCTTATAAAGTAGCCATGCTATCTTTTAAAAAATACTAATTTACTTATGTTTCTTTATTGTAAGTTTTTATAAAGTTGGTACTTAAAAGTTAAGTTTCTATAGGAGATGGGTTTTTTAGCACTTGGAGAAGGACAATGAAGTAAACTCTATCCCACCAAACATTACACAACTACCAATCACTGACACACTAAAAGGGGAGAATGAAATGTCCCAGCAGAGGTCAGCAGGGAGAAAAAGGGATATGACCAAGGGAAGGGGAAGTTGAAGTTGGAGACGCCCCATCCTCAGTTGTATGGATTGAGGAAATAGATACCCCAGCACCAACACGGAGGACACATGGGGATTTGCCTTGTAGCTTACTACCTGAGATAGTGGGAAGAAGCTCCAGTGCTGCTGTCTGGGATGGGAGAGAAGTCCCATGCTGATTATTGAAAACAGTAATGGGGATTTTATTGTGATGGAATGCACCCCCGTACACACTATTGTAATAATCTTGGTACAAAATATGCCTTCTAAGGTATCATTTGAAATCCAATAACTTGCTGTTCAATAATAGCATGGTGAATTGTATGTAGCAACATTATATGTAAAGTGATGAAGATAAGCTGAAATCATGACTGAAGTTTGGGGAATGGGTAAACCTGTTTCTCAAAGGTAAAGGAGAAGTTCATGCCCTCTAGCCAGGTGCCATCAAATCTGTTGGCTATCACCTATATAGCGGACATCATTTGTCAAATAAGGGAAGCAGAAACAAACAGATCTGCATCTTAGCAAATAACATTTCTCCTTGCTCTCAACTGGCAAGGTCTTTATCTAGGAATGCACTCTCAAGAGAATGCATTTCAAAGGAGGACTGAACTGCAAAAGTTTTGGGCAAAAATACCCCAAGTTCTCTCTCCTGGTCCTCCATTTCACTCTTTCACCCAGGAGAACAAAAGGAATCAACTGTTGGGTCTTGAAAGCAGATCCTGACTTGAAATTTGGTCAGAAATGCTGATGAAAGTATATGGTGAGATGTTACATTTAACAAAGTCTAGTCTGCTAAGTTTAGTATTAGGAATTGTTTTATCTGTATTTCTTTTGTAACCATGTCTGACTTTAATGCCTCCTTATTTGTACTCACATAAAGTCCATCTCTTTGTAGTAAAATCAACTTTTTATTCTTTAATAAAAACAAATGAAGTGTTGTGAATTGTTCAGGATAATTCCATTTGGGGTGGCAAGCTGTTATCCCGTTAGAGGGGCAACAGACCAAATATATCTGGACTGTCCAGAAGAGGGCTGGACAGTGCAGAATTCAGTTTTGTGGGAAAATCTGGGACTTGGAGTGTGTTTGGGTCACCTTGAAGTAATAACCACAGCTGGTGGAAGCCAGAGAGTGGATGGAGCTTGCTGACAGGCTGTTGATTTGAGAGTTGTTGGACCAGGGCTGTGACTTTACACAGACACATCTGGGTGTGACCTGCATGCTGGCACGCTGATTGTGAGCAACCCACGTTGGAAGCTACAGAAGCAAGGCATAGTAGAGCACCCCAGGCAGTAAGGCAGGAGGGGACACAGCCCCTCACTGGTCTGGATTGCACCCTGGAAGGTCATAACTATCACTAGCACTGAACACTTGGGTCAGACTTGAGGGGGACTGCACAGTGCTCCCATAACAACTCATTACGGTCCATCACCTCCCATCTCTGAGTCTTTGCTCCCCACATCTCCTGTGGGTTCGCTCCTTCCCACCTGCATGAGGGGCACTTCCCTCTTGTCCACACTGTACATTAAATTGCCCACTATACTCTAAATTTCCCTCTCATCTCACTTTTTGGGGAAAGTCCCCTGCACTTGCCAGGCCTTTGAGAGTCTGCCTTCACTCTTCTGATTTTGCTTGCTCTTTTCTTACTTTTATTGCTGTAATACACAGTAGGGATTTAGGATAATTTCTTGGGTATAAACCCAACAGAAGTTGTCCCAGCTATTCATCAAGAAGGAGGGCCACACCACCACAGTTTCAGTAAAAGGAGGATATGCCCCACTGCTTCCAGACAGGAATGGATGTGGTAAATACTCCAACACTGATGTGTGGAGATGCAAAACACAATTCTGCATGGACAAGCGGGGTAAAGAAAGAACTTTAAGTGCTGACACATGAGATGTGGGGAGGGGAGAAGGGGAAGTGCTGAAACAAGGGGTAATATCCCCAATTTCCCAGTAAAGAATAGAAAGGAGGAGAAAAACAATTGCTGATCCACACAGAAGTAAGAGGAAATGCTCGATTCATATATTTAGACATTCCAAGGCCCAAAGGGACCCTTGTGATTATCTACTCTGACCTCCTGTGGAACACAGGGCAGAGAACTTCCCTCAAATAATTCCAAGAGCAGGTCTTACATTAAAACAACAACAACAAAAACCCAACAAATCTTGATTTAAAAACAGTCAGTGACAGAGAATCCACCCAACCCTTGGTAAATTGTTCCAGTGATTAATTACTTTCACAACAAAACATTGATGCCTTAATCCCACTCTGAGTTTGTCTATCTTCAACTTCCAGGATTGGATCATGTTAGTCTCTCTGCTAGACCGAAGAGCCCATTATTAAATATTTATTCCCCAAGATGAAACCTATAGACTTTAATCAATTCACCCCTTAATCTTCTCTTTCTTAAATTAAATAAACTGAACTTCTTGAGTCTATCTCTGTAAGGGGGAGGTGGGTGGAAGTATATCAGAAACAGGAAGCCTGGCAAACAATGAATGGAGACACTGGATGATCAAGGTGCTAAAGGAGCATTCAAGGAAGATAAGACCATTTCAGAGAGGCTAAATTAATTCTTTGCATCAGTTTTCACAGCAGAGGATGTGAGGGAGATTTGCACACATGAGCCATTCTTTTTAGGTAACAAATCTGAGGAACTGTCCCAGATTGAGGTGACAGCTGAGGAAATTTTGGAACAAACTGATTAATTAAGCAGTAATAAGTCAAGACCAGATGGTATCCACCCAAGAGTTTCTAACTGACATCCTGTAACTCGGGTAGGCTTAACCAAGCCATAGCTAAAGGATGGGGCAATATGAGATTTTCCCCGAAATTAAGTCACAATATTCTAAGCAACTTTAACTGAAGCAATGTTAACTGAGCCATCCATGAATAATCCAAACATGACTGACAAAATGTTAACAAAGGTTACCTTAATTGAGGCATCATTATTTAAGGTGGCATTAAAGTATTTAATGTCAAATAAGGCCATCTTAACTGAAGTTCCGTAACCTGAATCATCCAAAAATGAGATAGTTTTCAAAGAGGCAGCATAAACAAAGGCAATAATACACAGCAACTCACTAACAAAAAAACTTCATTAACACAGAGATTAGGCTGACCTGTGGTGTCTCGTGCCATTCCAGAGCATTGAATTCAGTGACGCTCAAACTCATTGAAAACCAGAAAATACAAATGTAAGGTACAAATCAACAACATTGGACTCTCTCTCTCTCGTGCTGACAGTACCCACTGGGAATTTGCTACATATGCTCTAGCTGCCTTCATTACGTTAAGTATAGATGTATTGAATGGTGGAGGGATTAGTCAGAGCATCTTGGAAGAGCTGTGATTGTGATATGATCTGGGGGACCCTGCCCTGCAGACAGGGTTTGAGCCCCTCTCCCGGTCACCTTCCTTCTGTGTGTGAAGAAAGGAAAGAGGTACATGTCTATCTGAAGATATCTGGTATGCCTCATTTCAGTGATGAGCTCTGAAACTTGTGTCAGTAACAGTGTACCGAGAACTTATTGTAAGAAGTGAGGTAGGATATGAGAATAACCTTTAATGATGGAAAAGTGAAAATATAATGTTAAATGGCTTCCTGTGCATAAGGGTGAATGGGCTGTAAAATTTAGCAGGTGTGTTATTTGTGTGGAGTAGACTAAGTGTATGTCTGTAGGACAAATGTAGGTCATATTACCTATTTCCATTATTTGCAAAGGTAGAGTGTGGGTATGCGTCATGGGCATATCTGGGCATCACTCGAAAAGGACAGAATACCTTCACGCTATATTGACTGGTTTTCAGAAGCTTAATGTTGAAATATCTGAACTCTTCATTTCCTGGTTTTCAGAGGTTTTGATATTTTGTATTTATTGGAGGTAAAGCTAAGGGGCTTACCCCAGAGAGATCGTAAAACCCTAAGGGGGATGACACACTAAAGGGGTTCCTCCTAGCTAAGGGAACTAGAATACATGGGAAAAAAAGACATACTGGGTTTGAGATAATGTATGTTTATATCATGTACATTAAATAGAAACCCCATTCAGACTTGACAAAACATGCATTTTAATAGCTTGCTTTGTGCATTGCTATATTGATTTATGGCAAGAATGTGTCACGTCAGGGTCATAGTTCTCATTTTTTCTAATCTAGGTATCTCATAAGCAATGGACAATGTTTGCAATAAAATCTTATGTATTACCTTGCAGCCACTCCCCAGCTGTGGGTAACTTAGAACATCCTCAGAAGCTCAGAAATTTCTATTTTCATTCCATGCTGGCATGACAACAAATCCGTGTCAAAATTCACTGAATTCAGTTATCTAACTCCTAAGGAAAAGACTTCAAATCAACCTTCTCGTAGATTCCAAACAGTTCAGAAAGCAGTCGCTCGGTCATATTATTTTAAATAAATGTGTCAAAGAAGCTACATAGGCTCAAATATTTCACAGAGCAACAAAAAAACACGAAAATGCTGAAAGAGAGACCAACAATCTTACCTTAATAGTTATCTTCTCTCTACGGTAGTTCTCCCGGAGAATGGTATGTTTCACTTTCCCACAATAAATTATACAGCCAGTGTGTGGTATCTGTGAACTTTACTCAGGTTACTGGAAACAATACTAATAAGGACTCATCTGTGCTTCTAAGGCACGGCCATTCACTAGGGGACAATGCAGAGCTCCCTGCCTCACAGACGGAGTGAGCCCTTTCTGTGTCCCATCAGGGGCACAGAATGCTCATTGTCCCCTCTCCCTCACCCTGCTGTGTGTTAGGCCTGTTCTGCAGGCCAATGCAAAGAGAAAACACCAGGGCCATGGACCTGTCTCCTCATGTCCCCTACACCTCAGAGCCACATAGTGGCTTGCACAGGAATGTGTCTGATCCTTGCTTCCCCACATGAGTGGAAGTGGATGGTGTAGTGGAGAATCTCACTGAACGTTATCCCCTCGATGCCTGCCTGACTGTGCAGAGCAACCAGGTCCCTTTTGGCCCCAAATCAATTGCCCATTGCTTTTCCAATGAAAGTTGCTCAGTTATACCCTGTTGCTTTACTGAGCAAAACTAGAAGGCCTGATACCAGTGATGGATGGCTGCTAAGCTTCCAGTGACTAGGAAGACATCCACACCCAAAGGGAACAATGCACCCCCAACTTCCTGACTCTGGAGTGACTCTCAGCCAGCGTTGTAAAAGCAGAAGGGTGTATTAAATGTCTGCGACACATAGTAGAAAGTATGTGGTTAGCATAGAGAACAGAAAAGGTACAGCAAAGTCTATCTGCGTCTGTCCACAGCCCAGAGCTCTCTCCTAGTCTCCAATCCAGAAATGTCTCCTGCTTCCAGCAGCTCACACGATACCATAATCCCATGAGTGGCTGGCTAGATGCACTCACTCACTGAGTTAGGATCAGCTTGCTTGATGTAGGTTGTGTGTGGGCTGACCCAGAAATGGAGGTTCACACAGCAGAGCAAGTGTAGATCAGGCACCAAGAGTGAAGGATTGGGGTGACACAGCAATAAACCAGTCCAGATTGCAGAGGAATGTCACAGGGGGACAGTGTAGCTCCCAGTCAGCCTTCTTTCAGTTCACATTCCAACCAGATGGCATCCTAAGTGCCTTCACAGATCCAGCCTCACAGACAGCTGTTCATGAGGTCCCAGGAAGTGAAGAAGGTTCATGAAAGGATAACATCAATACAGTTTTTGCACTTAAGACCCACACTTGGAGGGAACCCTATCTGGGCTCATATTTCTACATATTTAAAGGAAAAGACCAGAAGATTATTCTTATCTGTCTGAAGGACTGGAAAACAAAACAAAACAAGCCCCTCCCCCCCAAAAAAGAAGCCATCCCCCCACTTCCCTAAAAACAGCAAATGAGTTCAATACAAAGAGATATTGTATGCAGGCTTCTTTTTACAAGGTTCTTTGAAAAAAAGTTCTGCAACCTAGAATCCACCTATTTTTTGCCATCTTTCATAATATCTAAAACATTTTGCTTTTTAAAACAGGCTTTTCAAGCGAGTGGAATGT
>VOCO01038113.1:0-31848 GCA_007922225.1 Emydura subglobosa
GGCCCAGTGATGAGTGTCGCTCAGCGCTGAGTAACTGCAGCCCCAGCAACTGTCAGACGAGGTCCAGCAGGGGCGGCCAGTCACTCACTCGAGGGGTGCCAACAGCCCTGCGGACGCCATCTGGGGGCTCCCACGGCAGCTGGTGCCAGGGGACTGTCAGGGCTGAGCCCGAGGTGTCTGAGTGCCCCGAGGCTGCAGCACTCCCAGGGGTGGGGTGGGGGTGGTCTGGGGATGGGTCGGTGCCAAACCCCACTGGCAGGGGTGCTGGAGGGCTGCTGGGGGCTGGGGTTAGCCGGGGCGCAGGCAGGAGGCAGAAGTTACAGCGCTGACGCAGCTGCCTCTCGCTGACTGCTCTGCAGCCCGAGAACCTTCAGGCATCCAGCATGGCTCCTCCCCCACCACACAGGAGAGCAGGACAGACAGACGAGTTAGAGCCCTGCCCAGGGAAGGGCAGGGGGTCAGCAAAGGGCAGAGGTTGGGGTGGGGGGAAGGGCTGGGGCTCACGTGCGGGGGTTACAGGGATGAGGGCTCTGGGGGCAGTGGGACAGGGCAGCAGGAGGCTGATAAAGCCCCTGGCCAGGTTGGCATCTCAGGGAGAGTAAGATGGACCTTCCCTAACTTTGCTGACACCTGGGTCACACGGGGGGGTGGGGGGGAGAGGGGGCAGGCTCACCCCAGGGCCAGCCAGCACCTCTGTGCTGAGTTGCTGGGGGACTAGCGAGGCCAGTGCAGAGCAGCCAGCCCCTCCCCCAGCTGGGATCGGCCCTGGCTCTGCATCGTTACTGCTGCTCCTGTCGGAGGGCAGGTGGGGACACAGCTGGCATCAGCCACCCGCTGCTCTGTGCGCCACGCTGGGTCCCTACACACTGCGATCCCAGGGTCACTGGGCACATGGGCACGGGGCGCTCAGCCAGCCTGGGGCAGGCCACAGCCAGCTCTGACAGTCCCCTGGGTGCCCAACACCCACGTGAGCCCCGGGATGGCACCCAAAGAGCTGTTAGCACCGGCCCTCGGCCCTGGGCATTGCAGCCCTGGGAGCAGATTGTCCCAGAACGAGCATCGCCCACATCCCGCTGGGACGGCTCCACTTGGTGTCTGAGCGCCTGGAACTGGGCACCCAAATCCTTCCTCCCCTCCTCCCCCAACGCCCTGTGCAGCCCCCTGTAAATCTCCAATGTTCCCTCGATCTCACCCATCCACTGTATCCATCCAGGCCACCCACCATAGCATACTGCAGCTTTACAAACACCCCAGACATCCCCACTTTGGGACTGGCTGTATTAACTCTGAACTCAAACAAACCTTTATGATACGTTTTCCAAAGAAGTAAATATCCTGACAAACCTGATACTGATTTAATATCCCCTGCTGCATGGACAGAGCCCAGTCTGTGACTTAACATCTGGCTCACGGTTTCTCTGTTTGTTTCTCAAGAGGAAAGTAAAGAACAAGAGAGAGACGATTGCAGGTGAATTTAACAAACTGCACAAATTGCTGAGAGAGGAGGAGCAGCTGCTTCTGCAGCGACTGGAGGAGGAGGAGAGGGAGACTCTGCAGAGACTACAGGAAAACGTAACCAAACTGTCCCGGCAAAGCTCCTCTCTGCAGCAGCTGATCACAGAGATAGAGGAGAAGTGTCGGCAAACGGCTGCTGAGCTGCTGAAGGTGAGACACAGACGGCAGCAAAATTCTTCATCCATCCAGAATTAAAAGCTCAGATCCATGGGCCTTGATTCCAGAACTGAAGAGTAAACGTGTTCTGTGGTTTTACGCACACATAGAACATCCAGTTAAAAGCTCCATTGGTTCAAAACCAGTGCAGTGCGTGGGAGAGAGGAATTCTGACCATGGAGATCCAGTGAGGCCGGGAGTGATTAAATGGTTGATACAAAAATGATAATGGGCCAAACCCATCCCTGCTCTGCCTCCAGAGCACTGGGCCCAACAAGGTTTATAAACACAGATTGCGAGCTGTGTGATGATGGGATCGGGCCCCACAGGGGAGAATGTTTGTGGCTAAATTACTGTCTCACCTGCATAAAATGAAACCTGGTAATGCAAAACAACATGTGAGCTTTTACCATAGACCAGTGAAGCCCAGAAGGGTGAGTCTGTTTTCTAGATGAAAGGTTGATGCGCAGAGTGAAAATTCACTGTTTTCTGCACGTCGTTTTCATTCACAACATTGATTCTCTTTCTCCTTCCAGGATGTGAAAAGCACATTGACCAGGTATGTTTCCGATGTTCATTGCACTTCTGTTATTGGGAGCAGCTCTGCAGTGATGTGTGTACAGAGCAGATGAGTGATGATGGGACGTTTTCTTCATAGGAGTCGAAGTATGAAACTCCAGGAACCAGAAGCCATTTCTACTGAGCTGAAGAACGTGTATAAAATTTCTCTTGACATGAAGGAAACGCTGAAGAGATTCTGGGGTGAGTGGAAACCACTGAGCCATTCAGCTGTGCTGTGCCTGGGGATCTGGACACAGCCTGGCACCCATGACACACACGGACCCAGCGGACACGCTGGGAGCTGTGATAGCTGGAGGCTGAGGCACTGAGGGCTGGGGAGTTTCCCGGCTATTTGCACCCACCTGATTGTCGCTCTGACATCCTGACCCCAGGGGTGTCACCGAGCCAGGTGCTGTCAGGCCTGGACTGGCCCATTGTGCCGGGTGCTGCACAGGCTGGTAACGGAGGATGTGTCTCTGCATCTCCCCTGGGACATGGGGGGCTGCGTGGTGTGGCCATCGCTCAGCATTGACACAGCCCCGTTAGCCAAGGCTGGCTGAGCTGGCTGAGCCGGGGGAGGGGCCGGCCTGGCTGCTGTGACCTGACATGGGCTGTGTTTTACTGGAGAACAAACTGCCTCACACAGACCCTTCGTCTGCTCCAAGTGCAGCCGGTGCGAGCTTGGGTCCATGGGGGCACGTGACTCCTGCCTTTCGGAAGACTGGGCGGGGGGTCACTGGTGCTTGGACTGTGTCCCCATCCCCCACTATGCCCCCTCCCTGAGACCCCGCCCACGCTCCACCCCCACTCTGCTCCAGGGCCTGCTCCTGTTCGGTTTCTTCCCCCAAAAGGCCAAAGTGGTAGGTGGGAGTTTCCGGGCGAGGGGTCTCAAGACCCTCTCACCAAAGGCACCTGGAGCTCGGCTTGTGCCTGGCCTTTGCGGGGGGTGGAGACACAAGTGGGGAACACTCCAGACACTTGCCTTCCTGCTGTCCCAGGAGAGCCCCTGCGCTCAGCCCCTCCGGCACCATTTGCAAGCCCTGCTGTGCCCCCAGCTCTCTTCTGCTGCAGCTGCCCGGGGAGCGACTGCGCCCTGTGGCATGGTCCCTCAGAGCACCGGGGCTGCCAGGCAGGGAGCGGGCACTGCCCTGATCCCTGAGCCCACCCTGGGCCTGTCTTGGTCGGGCAGAGGGTTTCGTAGAGACCCGGCTGGCTCCGTGCTGGGCCCTGGGTCACCCCAAGTTCAGCATCCAGCCAGCAGGGGGCTCCGTACCCCCAGGTGCAGGGCAGGTGCAGGGCAGGGGCAGCCTGAGGTCGGGGGGGGGGGTGAGGCTCAGGGGGAGCCAGAGGCTGTGGGGCAGCGGGAGCAGGCAGGGAGCTGGGCCGGGGGGGCCGGGAGCTGGGCAGGAGGCACAAACACCCTGTGCTCAGCGCTCACTCCAGGTTCTCACTCTGGCGCCGGCTCCACTGGGGTCAGAAACCGCGGTAAGGGGCCCGTACAGCCAGACTGGGGAGAGCCAGGCTCTGTCCATGTGGAGAGGGGCAGCAGCTCTGTTACATGGTGCCAGTTTCACAGAATTGTCATGGGGAGGCGCCCTGGGGCACCCCCTCAGCTGCCTCAGGGTGTCCTGCAAGCTCCCTGCCTCAGTTTCCCCTCTTCAGCACTCCTGAAATTACTCGACACAGAGCAAAGATCTGAGATCAAATTCCCCTGCTGGGTTTACTTGGACTCTGCCCCTGGAACCTGCCCCTCCCTTTGCCCCCTGCCATCCTGGCACCTGCCTCTCCCCCCAACCACCCTCTGCACCCTGGAGCCCCCCATCACTTCACCCCCACACACCCTGTCAGCCACTTCTCCCCTTCCCCCCTTCACTCTTATGGCTCCCATCTCTCCCCTCACCCCATCTGTGCCTCCCCTGAAACCCTCTTCCACCCTTGGGTCCGCCCTGTCTCTCGACTCTCTCCTGGACCCTGCCGCACTTCTGACCCCTCTCTGCTCCCTGGTGCCCACCCCTTCCCTCTACCTCCCTAGTGCCAGCACCCCTTACTATCCTTGTTTCTGCCCTTCTGCTCAACCTTCTCAATCCCCCTTGCCTCTGCCCTTTCCCTTGCCGCCTCCTACTCTTCAGATGCCTGCCCCTTTCCTTCCCCCTGTGACATTAGCCAGGTACAATCTCGATTGTTGAACAACTTCGTGCCCCCAGTTCTCCAGTCTGGAGTGCCTTTTACACTGCTTCACTGTGAGAACAGCCACTGGGCATTCACACACAGTCTCTAGCACATCACTTCCTCCCAGCTACACAGGAAGAGTGCTATAGCCAGCCACTGCTGAATTACACTGCAGGAGACACCAGCAAACTCCCCGTCCCAAACTGTCCACCCAGAAATGTGCGTCTGGTTGCCCAGCGCTCTACTGGCCAACGCAAGCTGATAGAAAGTCCGTCATTTCATTAACAGAAAACGCTATGCACAAGCCCTGTTATCTCAAGTGAAGGGTCCCAAACACGTCAACCAAACACACTGGTTTAGATAAAACAAGATTATTAACAACAGAAAGAAGAATTTTAAGTGACTATAACTAATGAGGCATAAAAGTCGAACAGGTTATAAAGGAAATAAAAAATAAAACACAAACTAACACTGAACTCATCAGACTAAAAAAATTGAAAGCAAAAATGTCTCTCACCCCAGGCTTTTGCACTCACTGGCTGGATGCCCCCAGCTGGGACCTCTCCCCAGGGCAGGGTTGTTTCAGGTGTGTCTGCTGCCGGGAGTAGAAAGGAAGGGAGGAGAGGGGAGGTATTTGTGGGGTTAGTTTCTATTCCAGTTTCCTTTTCTTTTCTTGCCTCTTTGAGAAATATTTGCAGCTGGGGTTAAGGTGACAGCAGGGCTGTGGGACGGGACCCCAGCTATGTCTGTGCCAATATGTCAATTTCTTGCTCATCCCCTTCTGCCTGTCAAAGAACAGCTGCTCCCCAGGTGATCATGGGTGTGATTATGCTGACACCTGGCTGAGGCCTTCATTTGCCTGTTTCTGAGGAACTGGGCTGTGCCGGCTTCTCTGAACTGAGTGATGCCGTTCAGGAGAATTTTACAACTTTACATGTAACGTTACCGCACGGATTGTGCCAGGAGACCCACTTTGTATGAAATGTGTCATAGTCTTATAAAAGAGTGAACATGAGAGAAAAGACAGTCACACCTTCACTCCCCCTGCCCCCGGCACCCACCCCTCTCCTCGTCCTCTTCCTTCTCGGTGCCCCTCTCCCCTCCCCTTCTTCCCCCCTGAGGTAATGCAATTAGGCATTCGACCCGACTAGCTGTGTGAGCACCTAAGGCTACTTAAAGTTCTTTTAATTGGAGTGTGATGGAGTGGAAAAACTTGGCAGACTACTTAGATCCTTAACCACTTGATAGTGAGTTGATAAATAAAAACATTCTTTTATTGATTCAGTTTTATATATTCACAGACAACAACAATTGATTACAATGATTACGATCTAAGGCACAAAACTTACACCCAAGTCTTTCGAGAGTTACAAGAACTCCCTTGGCAATTTACCCTTTTTGGACAAATTGAAGGGTGCCCGAAATCGAAACTAACACCCACATCTTTCGAAGGCTTTAGCCTTCGCAGCGAGTCTTAAGACTCGAAGGGCGCCCGCAATATGTTACCACAAATTGTCTTCTCTAATTTGTTTACAAATTCTTAACACACAAATGAAACTTAAAAAACAACCAGTAATTACAAAGCAAATACAAAGAGCAGCTCTTCCAACTGTTACAGCCACAGTCACTCCTGGAATACAAGTAGAATTATTGCGAGTCTTACATCTACATCACTACTCACAATATGTAGAGATGAACTCAGTAGCAACAAAAATAACAAATATTTCATGACCTGGTCTTTCTTATTTTAGCGCTGATTTTCATGAAGGTGGAACCTCTATCGTATTCACACCCAGGTTATCATCCACGGGATGAGCCCCAAGGGGTTATCAGCTCAGTTACCTGACTATTCTAAGGCGATGTTGAGGCGATGGAGCTGGAGAGAGGCGAGATGGCTGATCAGACTGTCTTGCAGGCACAATTCTGGTGAACTCCTTGGGGAGGCTCGGTGGTCCTCATGACAAGGTTCTCTAATTCCTGCTTTGTCTGACAACCCTTTTATCTCCACTCCAGCCTATACGTCCGTCAGACCAATTATGGGCATTTTCTATGTCAGGTTGTCAGTCCCTCCTGGAGGAATCCCTAGGTCAGAAGTTCATTCTTGACCGGGTGTAACTTAACAAATAAAAGTTGCAGCGACTACAAACTTCCAAATTTGGGCCTGGGAACTGCTGTGCTTGCAAGTTCCCCCTATTATGAGTTCAACTGGTCATTTTTCTGTCAGGGTTTTGCTGCCCCTGAGTTTCTCTCCTCAGGTGGCTTACAACTTCTACCTCCTTATCGATTACACAAGATTAACAACTTCCCCTTATCTATTACAAAAATAACTAGGGACAATTACAAGAACAGAAAGTTACAAAACAACTTGAGGCACAATTAACAATCCTCAGTGGATTTGTCCATTTATCACATAACAAAATTTTCCATTGCAAAACAAGTCCAATAGATACTTCTTTACCTGTAAATCAATTGCTTGTCTCTTCCTCAACATGGACTTGGGGCACACACACAATACAATGATTTAACCTGTTACAACACCCCCATCACGCATGACTACCCCACCCATCATCTCTCATCCCTCTCTGCATCTGGCACCCTCTCCTCCCTGTTAGAAACAATTAAACAGGTTGTTTTTGGGGCGGAGTGGGGAGATGAAATCCTTTATTGCCTGCTTGTTTTACCTTGATGCCGGGAGTGAGCAACGAGGGGGTTACTTTACAATTATTTTATTTTTAATAGTATGTAATTATAATTAGTAATTTTTATAGATTTGTATTTGGTTACATTGATATTTATAAAATTAATAATGTGATGAGGGAGACCTGTTCTGTCCCTCTGTGGGTCCTGCGCCCTTTTCGGCTACGCTGGTGGTATGCCTGGGTGGGAGTGGGGAGGCCAGGTCCTGCCCTCTACCCTGGGCCCAACCCAGGGACCCTGTAAGGATTAGCCCCAAACTGCTTAGTCTGTGAGAGCTACTAGCTTCACCTCTCCTTGTCCCCACTGCTCGTGGTCCACTTCCTGGAACCGTGCGAGGGTTCCCCCCCCCCCCCCATCATGGATCTCTCTGTCGCTGTGATCCTCCCCTGTTTGGGTGAGGTCACCCCACCTCAACTCCATTATTAAGTTGTCTGAGTGGCCGGGTCTTCCTTCAGGCCTCTGTGCCTATGACCCTTGGCTCTACCCAGACAGGCTTCTCCTGAACTCCTGTATCTTGTGTTGTGGTAGCAACAGCAATTGCTCCAAGTTCTGTAGCAGCTCTGCTCCACTCAATTCCCTTTCAGCTGCCCCTATCTGCCTGACAAGGAGGCTTTTAGCTGCTGGGGGCAAGCCCCTTAACTGGCCTCAGCTGGCCTAATTGGCCTAATTGCCCTGGAGTAACCCCAGCTGAATCACCCAGGGAACAAGGATTTGTTGATCCTGGGGCTAATATAGATACCCTCTAACACTCTCCTATAGCCAGCAGGCCTGGCCCTGACACAATAACGACATGATGAATATAATTATATTTGCTCCTGTTTGTTGTTTACAGGATTATTATACAGAGGGCAGGCACATTATCTTAAAACCTATTAATTTTACATTAATAGTTTTTGAAGTAAATGCATGCCGGGGGGAAGGAAGATAATGTTGTTGTTTTTTTACTAAGGCCTTGTGCAGGAGTGGTGACAGTTATTTTGTTAGTCTTATTTTTTGTGCAGATGGCCAGGAAGGGAGGAAAAGAAGAGAGAGAACAGACTTTCATTAGAATTTACACTAATTAATACAAACAAGATTTGCCCGTGCTTTGACCCTGTGTTTTGTAACTTAAGCTTGACTATTTGTTTAGCTTTAAATTTTTAATTTTTTTAAAAGAAAGGTCTCGGGGCCTATCCTTCCCGCACACTGGCCGGTGGGGCACTGGTCTACGAGGTCCTTACTTCAGGTTGTCAAATGCCTTGGTTTACCGTTCATGCCACGGGGAAACAAGGGATGTGGGTTACTGACTGGACAATATGCCTAAAGCTACAGGTATGATTTTTGGGGAGAGGCTAGGACGGTGCAAGATTTTTAACATTTTATAAACATAATTTAAAAAAACAACTAATATGATTAATATTTTTATAATATAAGTAATACAACTGAGGAGTGAATGAGAGTCTCTTAAGCCTGTTTGAAGGGCACAGGCTACCTTAGTCTAAGCACAGTTAGTAGGCAGGTTAGCGGCTAGTTGGAATGCATTGGTTCCTTAGGGGGCCTGGGCTTCCAAAACCTGCATTTTGTGTTGCTTGATTTGGAGTTATTTTAAAAGCTGTGTTAGGCGTTCCCAATTGATCTAGGAGGGTTCTGGTACAACCTTAGTTTAGTTTATTGGAATTGTTGGATGTCTTGTTATATGAAGCTGTTTTATGGCCAGTATGCAGATTTGATAGATGGAGTTTTTTAGTTGCAGGGAAAAGTTTCCTGGTTTAAACCCCACCCGTTTTACACACCTTTTATTCTTTAGCCCCTGACTACTTAGCACGGCTAATTTTTTTTAGCAGATTTTATTTTCCTGTTTTATTTAATGCTGAGGGGATACAGGTTCTATACATTGTAATGGTGGTGGTTCTTGTGACTGTTTTTTTATGTGTTATTTTGTTTTGCTTAAATTAGTTTTATACGTGAATAGTAAACCTCTGGCCCAATCAGAAACCGTGTATTGTTTGTTTTAACCCACACTTGCCACTTCGGCTCTTAGCACCAACCCCATTTCCACGTACACCCGAAACGTGCTTGCAAACGCATGGCAGAGGTCTAATTCCCTTTAGCTACTTTTTAATAGTGAGGGCGCACTGGGCTAAGGTACATTCCCAGAGGTTTGTTTGCCAGGTGGCTTTAAAAAGCTAAAAGCTTTTTAATTGCTTTGCTACATTGTACCCTTTAATTTAAAGGGACATACCCCCAAACGGGCATTCCGTAAGAGGTTTACAAAATGATTTGTTAGAGTTTGCTGGACCTGGTCACAAGCTTCTCCCCATAAAATAGTTTTGACACTTTTTACTTAATTTGTTATAAGGCTTTTGGTGAGGTTTCCAAGGGAGATTAATTCCTGCTGAATTTGTAATTGCCCACAGCAGCATTTGTTTATTATTATTATTTTGGTAAATTGTGAACAATTAGCAAAGTTATTACTTAGAAACTAATTAGTGGGGAACAAGGTGATAGATATTTGCAGTTTTGATGCATTAAAGACTATAGGTTTTTGGAGCTGGGTAGGCCACCAGGGAAATGGTTTAGTAATTGATATTTTGGAAGGAGGGGAGATGTGGGGGGAGGAGAGGACCAATTATAGTGCTTTTATTTTTAAATTTCGGAGTGGGTAGTATGACAGATTTAATTAAAGGGTGGTACATGCCTGAAGAGTTTAATGGAATTCAAAGGAGGCGACACTCCTGTTAGATGCCCAAGCACCCCAGACATTGAATTATTTGTTTGTTTGGTTAAAGCGGGGGGGAAAGGTATATTCTCCAGCATAAATGATGGCTTGGACTGTCTGTGTCAAATGCTCTGAGTTTTACTGGATCGAGGGGTGGATAGCGAGGTTGGTCATACTTTACCCAAGCAGCCATGGGAATTATTTACAGGAACATTTATAGTTTTGAAAAACAAAATTACTTTTTTTTTTTTTTTTTGGCTAATGGCTAATGAACTATAACGCCTCACCTGAGAAAGGTGAGCCCTTTAATGCTGGGTTAGATTTTTGCAAATTCTGAATTTGATTTTTTTGATTTAGAATTTATTTTATTATTTTGGTTTTGCCTGCTTTTGCCAAGATTGTTCTTTTATTATTGAGGTATTTTAAAAAAATTAAATGCTTAATAACAAAGCTAAGCAACACTAGCGATTTGTATTTGCTTAACATTTTTTATACTACTTTAATTTTTTTTATATATTTATACTTAGATTTTTATTTTGTACATTTAGAAGCAGTTAAGTTTTAATGGAAACCCCTTATTCTCTTTTGTAAATTTGACCAATTGTTTAGTAATTAAATTATTTAAATTAGATTGTTTTTTTCTCTGCTGCCTGCCTCAGTTAATTTACAATTAAGTGTGTATAGACAATTTTTTTGGAAAAAGGGCCCATTTTCTTTTAGAATAGCTGTAAAGGCTCCTGGGGACAAAAACATGGTAGTAGCCACTACTTGACCCCTTTGTGTAATTTGTTTAATGATTAGGTTTTTATACAATGTGACTGTACTAAATTATACATATATTTCCTTTACTGAATATTATTAAACTAAAATATTGTATAACATGATTATTTTTATATTATTTTTATAATTATTATTTTAAAATAATGTTACTATTTTAACTGTTTAATTGTTTTTAATTTTTGTAGTATTAATTTTTACAAAAGCTATTTAACTTTTTTTTTTAATTATTTACTTTTGCATTTAATTAACTATATTTTAGCTTTATTATATTATTTTTGCTGCCATAGCTTTAACATTTTACTGGCAACATAGTTTTGTGATTTTAAACTTTTTATTTTTTTACTGTGTTTATTTATTAGCCACTGTTTTTACTGAGCTGCATTCTTAAGGTGGTGTATTGTGCTTGTAAAACCTGAGCCATCAAGTACAATTTTTGCAACACAGCTACCTTAGTCTGTGCTTTGTTAAAAACTTTTTACATCCAAAGTATATTCAAAATTCCCTCCATTAAAATTTTAGAAAAACAAAAGTGCAAGTTGGGGGGGAGTGAAAAGCAACCAATTCGTCTTGTGAAATCATTTTAAAGTACAGGCTAAAAAACTACAACAACATTTCTTAACATTCCAACTGCGGCTTTAACCCTTAGCTCTTAAACAAGAAGAAAAAGTGAAGGGGAGGGGGCAGAAAAAGCAGAGAACGACTTAGGAAGAATTCCAGAGGGGTAACCATGTTAGTCTGTATACAGCAAAAACAACGAGAGTTCTGTAGCACTTTAAAGAAATTAAATTTGGTAGTCTTTAAAGTGCTACAGAACTCTGGTTGGTTTTTTTAGGAAGAAGAGAAACTTAAGCCAAAAAAGGGTGCAGAAAAGCAACAAATTTATGGGGCTTCTTGGAAGTGGGGTCCTTGGAAACCCACACCCCAGCCCTCTTTTCTGGCTCTCCTACACTCCCCTTTCCTTCTTTTCTCTGCCCCTTCCTTTTCCCCGTTTTGCCCCTAACTCCTGTCCCTCCCCCACCCTTCTGGAACCTGCAACTTCCCTTGCCCCTTCTGCTCTCTGATGCCTGCTCCTCCAATTGCCTCTTGTTGAACCTGGTCCCTGCCCCATCCCACACCCACCCAGTCTCCCCAGCACCAGCCTCTCCCCCCTTCTTCCTCCTGGTGCCTACCTCTTTCTTCTCCCACCCTGGCCCTCAACCCTTCTCCATCCCCCAGCAGAAGCTCCTTCCTCCTCCCTCGCAGCCTCTGTCCCTCCCCTCGCTCCCCTCTGCCTCCTTGGGTCCTGCACCCCTCACTCCCTCTAGTTCCCTGGGGCCAGCCCCTCCCTTTGCTCCTCCTCTGACCCCTGGGGCCCATCTCTACCCTCACCCCCATCTCCCTCCCTGGTGCAAGCCCCTTCCCTCACCCCTATTTGGGCCCCCTGATGCCCACCCTCCCCTTTATCCTCTCTTTGCCCCTTTCTGCCCTCCCCAGGGCCCACTCTTCTTCACACCCCTCTCTCTGCCCCACTTCTGTTTACCTGTTCCCTCACCCCGCATTTTCCCCCTGCAACCTGCCCCTCCCCCTGTGCCCTCCTTTCCTCCACCCCTCCATTAGCCCCCCTCAGTCCTCCTGGTGCCTGCCCCTTCCTCACTACCCTGTTCCCATGACACCCACCCCACCCTGCCCCCGCTGACACCTTCTCACCCCACCCCTCCCCCGCTCCTGCTCTCCTTCCCCTCAAGTTCGCTCTCATGGGCAGAGGGGCCCTGACTCCCCTTAACAGGCAACAACCCCCCCCCCCAGCAATTAACGGGGATGCAGGTTAATTTCCCTTTGATCCCCGTGACCAGCGCCTGCCCCGGCCCTGACTCTGTGACTCTCTCCCCAGTGGACGTGACTCTGGATCCAGACACGGCTCATCCCAAACTCGTCCTGTCTGAGGATCGGAAACGTGTGAGACGCGGAGACAAAGGCCAGCATCTGCCCGACAATCCTGAGAGATTTTACCCTTGTCCCTGTGTGCTGGGCGCTGAGGGTTTCCTGGGCGGGAGGCGTTACTGGGAGGTGGAGGTGGGAGACAAGACTAGCTGGACTCTGGGGGTGTGTAGGGAATCTGTGAGCAGGAAGGGAACGGTCTCATGCACACCTGGGAATGGACACTGGGCCCTGTGGCTGAGAGATGGGAGATATGAGGCCCTCACCTCCCCCTCGACCATCCTCCCCGTGAGCGTCAGGCCCAGCCGGGTGGGGATTTTCCTGGACTATGAGGCGGGTGAGGTCTCATTTTACAATGTCACTGACAGGTCCCAGCTCTTCACTTTCACCGACACCTTCTCCGGGACGCTTTGTCCTTATTTTCATCCTGGTCTCACTGCTGGGGGTAAAAACACGGCTCCCCTGATCATCTGCCCGGTCCCAGCCCAGGCCGGAGGGAATCTCTGTCCCTGACAGCGACACCCACGGCAGAGACTGTCCCTCCCAGCGCTGAGCAGCCCCCAGGCCTGTGCCCAGGGGAGGGTCTAAAGGGCACCACCCGCCTGCCCCCCGCCACCCGCCCCTCAGTTCCCAGCACCAGGCCTGTCAGATGTGGGAAGGGAGAGGGGCAGAGAAGTGGGTGGGGGGAGCTGATTGCTGGGCTAGAGGGCAGGTAGGGCATGTGAATTGGGTGGGTGGAGCATCAGGGGTGGATGCTGAAGCTGTGGGTGGAGAGTGGTCTGCAGCAGGAAGCCAGGGAAGGGCCCAGCTGACATGAGGAAGTCTCTGGGAGGATGTAACAATGGGGGAGGGGAGAGACCCCCAAGAAGGAAGAGCCCCTTGCAGAAATGATCGGGGAGGGGGGAGGAGCCCAGTGAGTGCGACGGGGCCAGTGAGCGAGGGGAAGGTCCTGGCATTTCCTGCCCTGAGGGAGTCTCTGCCCATGGCAGGGAATGAAACGGCCACAGGGGGCAGTGCAGGGGCCGGGGTGAGAGCCTGTGCGGGGAGCTGGTCCCAGTGGGATGGGGGGATGGTGGGGAGTGAGGAGAGATGAGGGAGGGGATTCAATAGCTGGGCCTGGGGAAGGGCAAATGGGACCCGCTCACGGGAAGGAGCCCAGGCAGCCTTTCCCCCTCCCCACATTTTTGCCCCTCTCCAGTGCTGTGCGACAAACGGCTCCTGGCACAGGGTGATACTGGTAGGAAATACGGACAGACAGCTCGTGTCTTCCACTGCTCCATCATATGTTGCCACCCATCATCTTTCTCCATCCCCCAGGCCAGGGGTAGCAGATGGTGACAGACAGGGATCAGTCACTCCTGTCTGAATTTTCTGCCTCTGTGAAATCTCTCCTCTCAAAACAACATTAAAATTCACCTCTAGATATCTAGATATCATTCATTTGTATTTCTGCTGCGTGATTTCAGGAAATCCAAAACATTTCTCCTAACAGAACTGTCAGCTCTCTCTGTCTCTCCTTACTGTCTTGACTGGTTCCCTCTGGAAGGCAGGGCACATGCACCTTTGAAAAGTAATAGGTAAAGAAAGATGACAGACGTAATTAAGCAAAATATTTCAATGAACTCACACAAGATTCCATATTAATATTCCAAGAACTTCTGCTAGAATTAATTCATGTGATTTTAAGCTTTCTAGCTACATATAATCAGTAATTAAAATATGACTCTCCCTTTCCTGTTCTCCTCACATCCATTAACAAAACACAGTCCCCACCTTCAATTGCTATTTTCCTGTATAGAGAAGCTCTTCTCCCTTATCCTTTATTGTTTGATTTTCTTTCGAAATATTATTTCCAGGCAATGTGCTGTGAGTGTCCATTTTTTATTTCAATGAACTCTTTGTGATCTTGTTATCAGGACACAACAAATGTAGTTTGGTAAAGAAATAGAGAAAGACTTGTATTCCTTAAATGAGTCATCACAAACTAACGTAATTGTTAGAAACAACCAAACAGGTTGTCCTGGGGTGGATTGGGGAGACGGAACCCTTTATTGCCTGCTCGTTCCACCTCGACGCCGGGAGTGAGCAACGTGGGGGTTCTTTACAATTCTTTTATCCATAACAGGACGTAAATGTATAGATTCCCAGCCACTCCCCATAGACCATTCTTTGGTTACATTGACACCTATAAATGAATATTAACAACTACACAATGAATATAATTATACCCGCCCCTGTTTGTTGTTTATAGGATTACCATACAGAGGTCAGGCACATCACCTTAAAACCTATACATTTTATCCTAACATTCTTTGAAGTAAAGGCATGCCAGGGGGAGAAGGAAGATAATACTTTTTCCCACCAAAAGACCTTGGACAGAAATGGCGATAGATTTATTCCCTGTCCTGATGTCCAGGAAGGGAGGAGAAGAAGAGAGAGAACAGACTCTAGCTAAAATTCACCCTAATTAACAGAAACAAAGTTTGCCATTGTTTTGACCCCATTCACTGTAATTTAGACCTGACTACTTCTCCAGCTTTTAATTCTTTACTCTCCTACAGTAATTGTATTAAGGACCCTGGCACTTTAAGATACTTATGATATTTGGTGAAAACTTCATCAGGAAACTTTTCTTCTCAGTCATACATCAGTCCAAAGGGTGATATTTTTGTTGTCATGTGACCTTTAGAGGACCAAAAAGAAAAAAAAAAAAGTTGTTCCAGGAAATTCATCCCAATTGCTCTGAGTTCTGTCCTCCATCTTCTGGAATTCTCTGTAAAAATAGTGATTGATTGGTCTAATTCCTTGAAATTAGTGACTGAACCTAATTTCTTGAAGAGGTAGTTGAATAGAAGTATAATGGGAGGCACATCACATGGCATCGCTACAAATGCTTCTTGTTTTTAACCTTGATGCAGTATGAACAGTTTCAATGCAGTTTAAATTTGAAGATTTATTCAAAATATTCAATTCATGGCAGAGCGCCCTCTCTTTACCTTAATTATTTGAAAATCCACACCCTTAAATTATCTTGTGATGGATTAATTTGGCTTTCCATCCTGTCTGCTGGTTTCTAAGTGTCATGAGCTGGTGAAGCGAAGTATTTTTCCCAGTTTTTCACACAAGGAAAGGTTAAGCTGAAACTAGGTAATTTTTCCATAAACTTTCCTTCAGAAATATCTGTGGTCCTTTCCCCATATTCCACTGAAATTATGGGTCAGTTACTGGGGTTTCTTATCCAATCTGATTGCATTATTACATGGGAAATGTGTTGGTAAGCAGGTTAAAGTACAAAATAATTGCTGGTATCTGAAGTGACATAAAACTGTGTTGTCACCAACAATTTACAGCACAAACAATTTACAGACAGTGGTGGGGATGTTCACTTGTAGCTATCTGACTGTGGCTGGGCTCCCACGTCAGCTCCTGGAGCCCCTGGCTGGCAGGCCCACTTGGGGAATTAAGCTGCACGTACAGTGCACCCGGTACCTGCCCCAAGTGTCTTTATTACTCTTTATGCTCCAGGTACATCGCAGCACAGCAGCAGTTATGGGGCGGTCCCGTCCTGCTCCCTGGGTCAGCCTTTTACACCAGACTCCCGACAGGCGCAAGTGATCCCCTCGACCCTTCCAAACCCAACCTGCCTCCGTCCCTCCTCCCCTAACTACACCTCCTGCCCTGGCTGGTTTTTTTAATAATGTGTTTTTTTATAATGGTTAATGTCTCCACACAGTCACGGTCGAAGTTCGGGTCCTTTTTCAAGAATAAATAAGTACAGACCAAATGTCTGCATCTGTAACTTGCATAAATACGCTGTGCCGGCACCACGAGCCATAGAGGTCATTGCTGCACTGTGCCCTCCGTTAGTACACATGTGCGCTGTGATAGCTGATTAGCAGCCTTATTGTGCAGCAATAATAAATCCAGACAGTGATGAACAATAATCTGGCAGGGGACATGTCACTTGCCCATTTTGTGAGGACCTGGCCAGGATTTTGCACAGCTACACCCCCACCTGACCCAGAAAGGGTGTGGAACCTGCCGCCTGCTCCCCTCCCCCGAGGACAGCCACACCCCTCATGGGAGGATGCGCAATGAGGCTGGTGAGAAGCTGTCCCCTGAGAGCCAGGATCTCTTTGCAACTCAGTCCCCTGGCCCCAGTCGGGCAGACAGTGAACCAGATTCCTGCCCTGCAGCAACGGAGCCAATTCCCAGCCACAAACCCAGACTGGGACCAAGAGGCAGATCCTCAGAGGGAATCTCGGCGTGTCAGTGTGGAGCTTTAGTGTATTTGTGCTACGCGGCCACGATAGCTTCCATCTTGCGGGCCCAGGGCTGCATCCATTGTTGGCACATGGGAGCTAGGAGGCTTTCCAAATCTCCTGCCCACCCCCTCCCTCCTCGGCCCAGGTTGTCCTCTCATCCCCTGCTCCCCACACTTTCCAGGACGGCAGATCCTCTGCCCAGGCAATTGGCCCCTGTCACGTGTTAAAGCTCCAACCTGTGACCATTTTTCAGCCCACAACATGGAGGGCATCTGCTAATCTACCTCTCTTCTTTTCCCCTCCCCCATCTGGTGGCAATAAGGAAATGAATCACTTAAAAGATAATTTTATAAAGGCAATTTTTATAACAATTTCTATAAGTGACAATAAGAGCACAAGTGACAAACAGCAAAAGGAGAAGGAGCAAGTGACTTAAAGACAAGTAACATAAAGACAGCTTTATCAGTGATAGCTATATTTATAGCGAAGGGTGGCTTTCATAGCAGGTGAAGGAAAGCGGCTCTATCAAGTAGCTTTTTCAATGAGCACGGTGTGGCAGTTTCATGAATGAACACAGTTATGAATGAGCATGGCTTTATGAATGAAGGCAGTTTTATGAATGAATATTATTAATTTAGTAAAAAAAATAATTTTAAAACCAATTCTGTGATAGAATTTCTTTGATTTCATGACTGTTTCCCTACAATCTCTCCAGCCTCCAAGGCATGATGACAAACCCAATCAGCATAAACGGCACAGCCACAAATCCCAGTCTAGCCCTCCCCATGCACACACCACTTACCACCTCTGAGGTTCCCCCAAGGCAGAGAAAAGCATCTCAGGGAAGGAAAGTCAGAAATCCATTTAAAAAAGTGACCCAGGCAGGACCCTCTGCTGTGTGACACTCCGCAGGGCAGACTCTCACTAGCGTAAGCCTCCTTGACTTCAGCGCCTCCTGGGACCAACCTCAAAGCCTTCAGCACCCCTATTCCACACCAGGAGCTTCCTGTAGTGAGTCCACCTGAATAGGACACCTGGGGAAAGCCTTATACACCCCCAAAGGGGAATGTTGCAGCCCCGACGTCTGCAGTGACTCTCAGCCAGGGGTGTAAAACAGAGGGGTTTGTTAGTGGTCCTGAACACAGCCTAGCAAAGTTCTTTGTCAGCACAGAACCCAGAAAGTCCCAGCTAAGTCCGTCTGTGTCAGACCCAGAGTGCAGAGCCCTGGCTCTTTCCCCGCAGTCCCAAACCAGAGTGGCCTGCTTCCCACAGCCCACCCTCAGTCACTCCCAGTTGCCCCTTCTCTGTTTCCAGGAGCAAAACTGGTCACCTGGCCCCCACCTCTCTCCTTGTTCTCCAACTCGCTATAGCCGGGTGGCTTCTTGCAGAGTTTGCCCCCACCCCCACCAGCCCTCAGCTGCTAAGTTACAAAATCTGCAGCCATTGCCAGGGTGCAGGCAGCTAGCCGGCAGTCACACTTGGTCCTCTAAGGGTCTCTGCAGAGAACAATCACCCTTGTCCCACCACCTGGTTATTCCTGCAACACACAGGGCGCAGCAAGGCATGTACACAATATTCACACAAAACACTCAGAAAATCCCCCGTTTTATCACAAAATCCTCTTTGGAACATGAACAATAACGGCTTGTGGGTTTGTTCCTATTCTCCAGCCTCAGCAGTGGCCAGACCCTCAAGGACACGGCCTTTATCAGTGGCTGAGTGGCTGCTAACCTGGGGTGGGGGGAAGGAAAATGTGGGATGAAACATTCACAGACCTCAGAACAGCCTTCAAAAAGTAAACCCACAAAAACAACGGGGGAGGGGGAGGCTGCACTTGAGGACAGAAAGGGGGGAAGAAATTGAGCTGTCCAGAGAGATCCTGGGAGTGGCCAAAGGCAGCGTTGCAGGACCAGGGACAGCGCTGCCATGGCACAAGACACTGGAGAAAGACAGAGCTGCAGAGACAACTCCTGGAGGCAAGGCAGAGCCAGAACGCTCTGCTGCAGCACAGGCTGCTGTTAGACACCAGGTATTGCGGTGCCTCAGCCAGGACCAGCCATGCTCTGCAGCCCCTGGGCAATACAGGGTGCTGGGAACACCAACAACTCCTCCCTGCTGCACCCCCCAGCAGTGTCCCCAGGCACCATTCCCGGCACAGGCCCTAGCTCAGGGCAGCCAGCACAGCCGCCTTTGGCAGCCCAGCTTTCTTGAGCATCGAAAATCCTGATAACATCCAGCCTTGCCATTCAACGCTGGAAGGCCCAAGAACAAGAAGAGGCAGAAGCCAGGTGTCTGCTCACCTGGGACTCGAAGGCACCCCCGTTTTGTGCTGCCCTCCACTGCACTGTGTCCCTAAGTTCTTGCTTCATTATTGTTTTATTAAAGGTTCGTTTGTTTGTTCTATAGGTTGTTGTTTAATAATAAAAACTATTCACAATTCATTACTAAAGAGCAACCTACTGACCTGTTGGACTCTGGAAAAATCTAAAACGATTGATTAACCATTTATTAAAGCATCTATTAATCATTAATGAATCCCTTATAAACAATTCATAAATGGAACCTTAGGAGAAAGTGTGACCCAAGGAAAACGTGTGACCCACATAATAATGCAATGGGGTGGCCCCACACTACACTGGGGCTGAGAGGCAAGTGGTAATTCCCAGCAGGTCTACCCTACCCCGCTCGGTCTGAACTGCCTGCCAGTTAGAGTCAGAGGTTGCCCCAGCCCCATTGAAGAAGGCATTTACATGGGAGCAGAAAGAGAAGCTGGAGATGGGACCTTTCTTCTTGTTCCACCCAGAAAGAAAGTTACCTTCTGCTGGGGTCACTTTTTCCATCAGTTGGAGAAGGGGGATGGGCTTCCCCAGCCTCACTCTGCTCAGTGACAATATTATCGCAGGGCACAAACCAAGGACCCCAAACCAGCCCCCAGAGCCCTTGTCTGTGTTTGCAGGAGCAAATCCTGAGCCGCCTGCAGCGTGTGAGGAAGGAGAGAGAAGAGCTCCAGGACTGAAATCCGACTGGGACAAGGAGAGTGGGAGGCTCCTGGTAGGTGCCCTGCCCTGCCCAGAGCAGACTGGGGAGCAGGCAGGCAGAGCTCTCACCGTGGCTGCATCCTTTGGTTGGTGGTGGCAGGTCTCTACAAGGCCGGGTGCCCTGAGCAGTAGCCTCGGGTGAGTCGCGCTGGAGAGGCCGGTGCAAAGGGCAAGAGTCTAATGAGAGATTCTGGGGGAAGCAAGAGAAATTGTGGAGAGACCCTTAAGTGGCCGAGCTCAGGGCGTTCTGGCTGCTCGGCCTGTAGTTGGTTTCATGGGGCAGAGACCAGGTGCCACGATTGTGGCAAACCCCCGGCTCCATCCCCAGGAGAAGCTCACCTGGCCAGACTATTTACAGGATCCTGTCATTATGAACTGTGGGTCTGCTGCTGGGTCTTCATCACTCGCTGCTGGGAGGAGTTTGGGAGAGACTTGCCTTGTCGCTAGTGCAGGAAAAATCCTCTGGGGACAGGAACTTCCAACCCGACAAGCAGCAGGGGAATAAAATGTGGTAAAAATAACAACTAAGGTTAGGGGAAGCCAGGGCCCAGGAGGGGACAGCAGGTGTGAGAAACACCAGGAGAGTTTACAGCTCTTCTGTAGAGAGGATCAAGCCCCATCTGTGTGGTCTGCAGGCAGTGCCAGGGTCTCAGGCTCACACTGCAGTTCCCATCCAGGAGGCTGCCCAGCGCCCAAGGTGGGAATCTCTAGTCTCTCAGTATTTATCCAGGATCATTTAATCCTGCGGGTCTCTTTTGCCACCTTCTCCCTTATTTATTTGGTGGAGACGTTCTTGGTGTGAAATCCCCATGGGGATACGTTGCTCACCCTTGTAAGTTGCAGGAACACTTCACTGATATTTTTTGCTGGCAGGTGAAACAGAAGTTCTGGAACTTCCCAAGCCGAATGTGCAAGAGTCTGTGAAGATGAGTATGGTGAGAAGGCGACAATCCCAGGGTGGAAGGCAAGTGTCTGGCTTTCATCTGGAAAAAAACCTGGGTTCTGCATAGTCAAGGGTGAAGCCAGATTCTCTGTGCGTGTCTGACTTTTTCCTGTGTCTCTCACTGCCCCAACATCAACTAGTAATTTCACATGCAGGATCTTGGGCAGAATGTTTCTGGAAAGTTTGGGGCAAATCCAACAAGATACGATGGAGAAATAATGGGTCAGATATTGAGCATAGCATCACTTCTGGGATACTTCCCTGTCATTATTTTTGGCTCACGTTGCCCAGCATGGCTGCAGTAAAAACACCAAGGAATTTTAAAGGAGTTTTAAAAATTTCCACAGTAATCCACTAGCTCTCTGCTCACTACACAGGCCTTGTCACACACAAATTACACTGCTTTAACTATACTAGTGTCGTTACAACAGTACAAACCGCTACTGTGGATGCAGTTGTATCGGGGTTTGTCCAGGTGGGAAAGTTACACCAGTGTAAGGCAAGGTGAGAATTGAAACCACTATAGTTACACTGGTACCATTCCCCTGGTCGATGCTTTTATTCTACAATGAGTGTCTACATGAGGAGTTATACCCGTGTAACAAAAGCCATTTAACTACACCGGTGTAATTATTCCAGTAGAGCTAATGAAACTTTCCCATGTAGAAAAGCCCTCCCTATAAAGGTCGCTTGTACAGGTATAGCTATTCCCATAGGGAAAGGAAATGAGAGATACCAGTATGAGGGGCCTCTATAACAAGAGAGCTGTATCTGTGCAGGGTTGCACTGATCTCTCTCTTTCAGTAGAAAAATCACCCCTGAAATAGTTAAACCAGTATAAAAACTTCACACAGACCAGGCCTAACTAAAGGTGCATTTTTTTAAACTGATTTAGGACAGGTCCACACTTCACATTTCAGTAGCACATCTGCACCGGTGCAGTTGCACCACAGTAGCACTTCCGGTGAAGATGCTCTAAGCTGATGGGAAAGCGCTGTCCGGTTGGCTGAATAGCTACTGCTACCCAGGAAGGAGAGGAAGAGAAAAGGACATGTTTGCTCTTGGAGCAGACTAGGAGATAGCAGTGATGTGTGAGTGTGAAAGAGAGCACACCCTAGTTACCTGAGCCTGAATAAGTCATTTAAAAAGAAAAAAGGACTGGCTGAGATTGACCCAATGTCAGTGGATAATGGGAGAACCGAAAGGGAAACCCCATCACCAGGACATTGACATTGCTAATCAGTGACCCAGAGGTGATGGAAAGGATCCACAGGCAAGTGACAAAGATGATCCAAGGGATGGGATTCAAGCCATATGAGCAAAGGCTCAAGGAACTAGTTATGTTTAGTTTGGAAAAGAGGAGATTATGGAGAGAGATGATAGCCGTCTTCAAATACTCAAAAGGCTGCCATAAAAAAAGATGGAGAAAAATTGTTCTCTTGCCACAGAGGGCAGGACAAGAGGAAATGGGTTCAAATTTACAGCATACCAGATTGAGATTAAATCTCAGGAAGAGCTTCCTAACTGTAAATCCCCACAGTGATTGCAAAAAGACAGAAGTGTCATTTAGTTTAGCCTGAAGTTAGGTGAATTCATTTACAGTAGCTTTCATTTTAATCTCTGCTTGTGACATGGCTATTCTCTTCCATCTCCTTAACATTTCTTCCTGTTTCATTTACTGCATTTTCCAGCTTTTGGGGGGGATTTTCCCCTTCCATAATCTTTTGAGAAAAATATCCAGTTGTTAGAAGTTATCCTAGCAATTACAACGACAACAACATCTGGCAGCCTTCTTTTAGAGGCCAAGGAAATCAGATATTGCCTCTTTCCGTTGGCTGGATCATGTGAAAAGACTTGCACTGCATGTGGCAACTACTGCAGTCTCCAGGGCTGCCAGCGTGACATTTTTCCAAATATTCCAGCATGCTCAAAACTTTAACAAACAGCATCTGACAACTGATTGTGTGTTACCAGTTAGCCAACTGTCCCACATGCACTTAAACTTCTTGCAGATGTGCCAGAGATCTTCATTTCTTCGCTATAGTCAAGAATCTAGTCATTTCTACTTATGTTTATGAACTGATGCATCATCCACGTTATCTAGTTTCCCAGTTCAGTCCTGATACAGTAGGATCTACCTGAATTATTCTTTGAAATAAAAGGACATTTAATTCTGGTTTTATGTTCTGTGCCAATCCCTGGTCTAACATACATAAGGACTGTATGACCACATGTAGCTTTACATCTATGGCACTGTTAGACAATGCTTTAAACACATTTGAAATGAACTCAGTCGGTTCACATTCATATACACTGTTGTAAATCTAACCTGTAACGAAAAGCTCCAACTCTTCACATTTCAAGTAAGACCGCTCTAATTTAGTTTTGGATAATGAAACAGCTACAGAAAAGTTAGGTGCATTCTGGGCCAGTGGCATGTATAGCACAGATTTGTATTCACCATCTTGTCTCATTTATTTTCTTGGTTTTTTTCTTCATCTCAGTTTCAAATACCCTGGAAAGTTTTTCTGATTCATTTACAGATTATGTTTTGTATTTCTGCTGATTTAAATTGATTAGCTAGCATATCAGATTGTAACGAATTAGAAACCACAGAACAAGATATAAAGATATGCAAAGTCTATAGTTTTGTTCTTCTAGTGCAAAATTAGCAACATAAGCAGCTGTTCCTTAATTGTTTTCAGTTGCTTCTCAGTCTTCCCTTTTCTTTGTTTCTTTTCAATTTCTGAGTCCTTGCAATAGATGGCAGCTCTGGTATCTGTCTCTGATGAAGATTGAAGGCGTGTTTAAAATTAAATAGCGCCATGCATGTAATTGTATAACTTAGGTTTAAGACACCAGCCACAAATAAAATACTGTAAAAACGTATATGCTAAGAATCCTTCAGTTTCTATCTTATGGATCTTATCCACATGATTTTTCAGTGAGTATTCGTTGACACTCAAGTCATAAATATGTGCCCTGTCACAACCTTTGAAGAGCTGAACGTATGCAGTTAGAATATGTTTAACATCCAATATACAAAACAGTTCAAGTGATCACAACGTGAACACTGTTTTTTCATACATATGTATGTGAGTGAACAGGTGGCCATGGTTCAAAGGGCAGCCTAGTCAGGCTTTTTAGTACTAAGTTTAGGTCCCATGATTGGGTGGAACGTCTGGGTTGGGGAAAAATATTTACTATACCCTTGAGGAATCGCTTTCTGCTGATGAATGGCTGCTAGGTGAACTTTGAGTGAACTGAGAGATAGCCCTGATTTCTTGAGAGCCAATATATATTCTAGGAGCATTTCGAGAGTAGCAGCTGCTGGGGAAATTTGCTTGGAATTACAAACATGAAACCTGGTCCACTTTTGCAGGTAAATATGACAAGTAGCCAATTTCCTACTGTGTAGTAACACTTCCTGTACCTCCTCCAAGCAGACTTTTTCTATGTGTTGGAACCATGAAGGAGCCATGCTTTGAGTCAGAATATCCACCGGTGGGGTGGAGAGTGTGTCCTTAATTCTACAAGAGGAGGCATGGAGTGGGATGAAAAGGGCTCGGTGGACATGTTGCCAGCTGTGACAGGTCAGGGAACAATGTCTGTCTCATCCACATAGGAGCAATCAGTCTAACGTTGGTGCTTTTTTAATTTTTAATCAGAACTTCCAGCAATAGAGGAAATGGGGGAAAGGCATATAGAAGGCCCTTGTCCCAGGAGAGCATCCCTTAAGGAGTGCTGGCTGAAGCTTGCCCTGGAGCAGTAGTGCCAGCATTCCCTGCTCAGGTAAATGGCGAACAAGTCTATTGTCAGTGTCCCCCACTATCTGAAAGCGTCATGGAATACTACTGAGTCTGGGTCATGTGGGAACTTGCAGCTGAGCCTGTCCACCGATATCGTCACATTGTGGGAAAATGTACAAATTCCATAGCTATAGTGCATCCACACAGAGGGAGGGCAATCTGGCACCCCCCTCCCCCCGATGATTTATATAGCATATGCATGCTATGTTGTCGATACTGATCCTTGTGCGTGTACACCTCTAATCAGCGGAAGGACGTGTGCACGTCCGTTCCCAACTACTCTGAGTTCAAAGAAGTTGATATGAGGACATGACACAAGGCAAAAGGTCAGCCACAGAGGCATGAGGTTGTTGTGATGTTTTCCCCATCCTAAGAGGTATGCATCTGCACTGGTGGTAAGGAGTGTTAGGGAGGGCTGTGCCAATCGGATCCCTGTGTGGACTTTTGCTGGGTCCTTCCACCAGTTCAAGGATTGTTTGACCTTGGTGGGTAATGCTTGGGAGTTTGTCTAGGTTGTCTCTGGCCTGTATGCTGCACTGAACCACAACTAGAGACCTCATGTGAAGCCTGGCGTGAGCTATCACAAATGTGCCCGCAGCTGCATGCCCCAGAAGTTGAATGCTGTGTCTGGCTGATTTATGTGATATGTTCTAATATTTTCAGTACGTACCATCCTGTTACTCACCCAACCTAAAATTATATGTTAAATGAGCAGCCACAGACAAAAAGCAGAGGTCTTCACGGAGATGTCTACAATTTTGCCCAGGTGTTTTTCCTGAGATGTCAGGAAATTTACATTTCAATAAGAGTGCAGGAGTATTTCAAATTATTGCTTCCTATGTGCAACATCTTGTACATATAATTTTTTGAACATTATCTATGTCAAGCACATGTTTTACATAAGCCAGTTCTATGAAGTAGTTGTTTAAGGAACCATATATGATTGCTACTTCTGAAATTAAACCATCTGTCCACGTTGGCCAGCAGATGGGATTGTTGAGCTGCATTAAAAATGGTATTGGGAGGAACATAAGCAACATGACAGCATCTTCATGACAGAACTCAAGTCTTTCAAGTAAGGTCAGGTACCAATAGCAACCTGGTGTAAATTGGAGAAGCCCTTCAGGCCTCTCTAACATAGTTCAGGGCGACTAACCCTGTACACAGTTGTAGCAGAATCAGGGACGTAACGAAAGTAATCTGTAAACCTCTTAAGCCATGCATCTTCACACCCCTGATTCTATGCAGATCAGCAACACGGCAGAAGCTGGTCTAAGGTTTTGTACAAACACTCCCCTCACTAGCAAGGATTTACAAAAATTAGAAGATTATTCTGTTCTTAAAAGGAGTAAGGCGTCATTAAATACAACCAATAATTTTCAAATAAAGCTATGAGTTTCCAAAACATCAAGTGTTTGTATATCAACTTTTCAGTCAAAACAGTTATGGAATCATTATGTTTCCATAATTAAGATCAGACATTTTAAATGCAAAATTCAATTCAAGAGTCTCAGATTAACTGAAGACAAGCTGTTTCCACGGTGTCCCCAAATTATCTGTGAGCTTTTAACAACTTTTCATTTTAGAGCACATGCATTCCCTCAATATTTGTATAAGGCTGAAAACCCTGCTACGGACAACTTAAAAAAATCACTGCATCTACAGTCTTTTAGAATGTCTGTGTAAGACGATTTGTACATTATGTTGTACACAGACAGGTGGAGATACCACTCTAGAACTGTACCAGGGAATGAATGGTTCTACAGTGTCACAGGTACCTAGGTAACTGATATTTACCTTTACTTCCAAAGCTTTTCTTTCAAGTTGTGTCATCTTGTTCAGGTTTTTCCGTTTCAATTCATGTAGAGCACATTCCAGTTTTGTACTTGTTTCAGTGCACTGAAAAATACATGCATAAGTATTCAGAACAAATTTAATTTTACAATACGACTATTAGTATCTAACAGTACTTGCAAACCATGTCAATATTCCCTACATGAGGGTACAATCATCACTTGGTTCGCTAAGATGTCTGGAATAGCAGGAACAGACATCTCAACTGTGGTTAGTGGTTTAAAAATACAGAAGTTACAGGAATCAGAAAGGTTGGGAGATTCCCTAGATCAGGTTCAGCAGCTCCAGCCACCACTGGAATCTAGTATTAGGGGAAAGGCTCAGCCTGAGGCGGAAAATGTCACACTGCAAACAAAAGCTTTAAACGGATGAGCTGCAGAGCAAAGACCTGTGCCATACTCATGATAAGCAGCAACAGGAAAAATTAGTGGAACGAGGTTGCTGTTAAAAGAAACAGCCACACAGACAACAATAACTGCAGTGCTGGATTTGCAGAACCAATGGGAAACTGACTGGCCATGCACATTGCCAGCAAGAAATGGCTTGCTTGCAGAAGGAACTGGAGACTGTGCAACTGACCAACAGCACAGCTTAGGAGAGCGGTGCTGTGGGGAGCATTGGAAAGGCCGTGCTCATCAGATTAGAGGAAAAAGGCTAACCTCAAAATAAATCAGGAGAACTTTTCTAGATTTTCCTATAGAGGTAATACTAATAGCCCAGAAAGAAAAGTGATGAAATTTTTCCTTTCAGGAGAAGCTCATCATAGATTCCCCTCCTGGAAAGAAGCAGTAGTTAAAGGAAAGATCAGAGCCATGTGTAACTCAACCCAGGTCTCCTTAAAACTTTTACCTTCCCAGAATTGTCGCCCTTCTGTGCTGGGTCATCAACAACTCCATCAGCTTCCTGATGGGTCATATTTCTGCTCCTGGTCAAGGTGCTCTGCATGAGCTGCAATGAGTTTTTTAAAAGAGTGAACGGAGGCACCTGACTGGCCATCCTGCTCTCTTTAAAATGAACACGGTTTTGTCAATTTCACTGATCACTCATTGGTCTGGCACTGGCTATTCAAAAGTCAGAGCAAGTTCCCCTCCCTGCCCCCCTTCTGTTTTCTGGTTTTGGATTCAAGGGTTTGCTCCTTGTTCTCATTTGGATATTCACCAAGGAGTTTGGTTTCACTTGTAATGTTATTCTTTATTGGATTATTCAGATACTTTCAGGGACCTGCTTCTATTACCTGAGCCAAACACTAAGAGATGGGGCCCTTACACCCGGGGCGCTGGGGCTATGGGTGGGCCAGGCAGCCTGTGACAGTCCACCAGCCAAGCCATGCAGTTTCACTTTGGAGGGATGGAGGGGAGGGTGGGAAGGCTGCAGTGATTCAGGCCAGTTGACTCAGCCAAGCAGGCAGTTTCACACTGGGGGAGAGAGGAGAACCTGGGAGGAGATGGTGACAGACTGTAGCATGGAGGTGGCAGCTGAACAGTTTCATGCCTGTGGAGTTTCTTGCTACCCTGAATAAACTGCATCACCCCCTCCCCCTGGAGATATACATTTCTTCTTAGTCCTAGGGATGTCTGTTACATGGGTGTACAGGGCTGTGCTGCAGTCGGTTGGCTGGGCAAGGGGACTGTGTGCAGACTGGGAAATGGCAGGGGACACCAGCTATCTTCCTCCCACTGCTTGTAGTAGACAAGTGAAATGAAGAATGTTTCCTGGTGTGGTCCTTTTACACGATACATTTACATTTACATTTACATCGTCAGAGAATGGTACAGACATTGACTAATGCTGCTGCAGAGTTGGCATTGCCATTTGTCATGGCAAAGAATTATATAGAAATTGACTAATGCTTGGGTGTGTGAGCTAGCCTAGAGTTCTGCATACGCCCCGATTTTACTGCTGCATTTGGTAAAAGAATGGCTCCTGGTTCAAAATCTGCCCTGTCCTCAAGCAAATGGGCCAAGTACAGACAGAGACTGCAAGCAACAGCAGGAAGAATGATCTGAACCCATGGATTACGCCTGTTGTAGGGGATGTCGATCTGACTGGCTGCGAACCTGCACTTTGTGCTCACCACGGGAGTCTTGTGCAGCACAGGAAGACAGAAGAGCACTAGAAAATGCTGTTCCATTCTCCTCAAACGTTTGACTGATTTGGGGTTAAGGTTTCCCAGCAGATCTACTTCTGCTTCAGGGCGACAGACAGAACCGAGAGCTGTTTGCTTTCCAGTATGCCATGCAGCCGTGGACATTTAAGGACGTTTGGAAAGTATCAGAGTTGGAACAGATGGCTTTGTTACAGTTACCGTGGGAAGAAACAATTGCGTACACTACATTTCAGAAGAATACACATCCTGTCCCGTCGAAATGTTTGCTACTCCATGCAGTGAGTGAGGCCCTGGACAGGTTGCCCAGACACTGAGAACTTGATCTGAGTTCTACAAATGCTTTACCCACAGCACTATCTGGCAACTTAAATACACTAAAACTATACAGATCAACTGCAAAGAGCAGTCTCTGAAACATACACAGGCTTCCAACAACAAGAGACTATTTTACTATTGTTTCCTTCCCTCCTTGAAGGGATGGAATGAAACTGCATTTTCAATTGTGCAAAGAGGATGAGTGTTGCTCTAATGCAGACCTTTCATATAGCTACAGTGAGAAGAACAAAGTTTAGCTGCAATTTGTGGCATTGGTCATTCAACAATTCCACCAACTGAGGCTTGATCTACACTGCCGGCGAAATTCAGCAGCAGTCGACGGGAGATACGCAAGCTATGTATCTCCCATCGACTTCCTAGCTTCTACCTACCACAGCATCCCCACTACGCTGCACCAATGGGAAATGCCCTCCCGTCAACACAGTGTTACTCTTTTTGTGGGGGTGGATTAACTGCATCAACGTCCAGATCGATCAAGCGGGTCTCCACTGCCGCTCAATTGATCCCACAGAATCGATCCGGCGGCGCCGGCAGTGCTGCTGTCAATATAGACATCCCCTGAGTCAGTTATTCTAAACTGATATAGAAAACCCCATTCCAGTGTTTTTGTGCTCTTCAGGTCATTGGTTGCTAGAGTTCTGAAGCCGACTTGCAGCCCATATCTGAAGGAAGACTGCGCAGATCAATTTGGATGACAGAAACCGCCAACCACTTCCTGGTTTAGACTTTGGTGCAAGTATCCACATCATGGTGCACGAAGCACAACTACAGGATCACGAGTGCCCTCAGCATCCAAGTCAGGGGCACAGAATGTCTCCTGTGAGCCACCAAACAGGTTCAAAGGAGGCTGCTGGACAACAGCGCAGAATGGAGCTCAGTGTACACATTCAGGTTCTGGGATTCTATCCCGTGGAAAGCCCCCCATTGTCCTCACCACCACTGCTCAAATTATTCAAGGGCAACGTGAGTGAACTGGATGTTCAATACAAAAGTCCGTTAACTACGGCAAAACATGAGAGGACAAAAATGCCCTGCAGCTCTGGGTAGAGGTGAATGAACACTGAGGCAAGCAGCAAGAACTGCTTTAGGGAACTCAGTTCTGTCTTTGTTAGCAGTACCACTCAGCAATGCAGATGTGGAGAGGATATTCTCAGATGAGCATTATAACAATCTAAGCTAAGAAAGTCACTCAGACAAAAGACACTGACTAGTGTGTTACACTGACTGACTAGTGAGTTACGTGTTACACTGACCAACTAGTGCGTTACACTGACCGACTAGTGCGTTACATGTTACACTGACCAACTAGTGCATTACGTGTTACACTGACCGACTAGTGCTTTACACTGACTAGTGCATTACGTGTTACACTGACCGACTAGTGTGTTACACTGACCGACTAGTGCGTTGCGTGTTACACTGACTGACTAGTGCGTTACACATCTACTACAGACTGAGCAGACTAGATTTGTGCTCTGTTTTTATGAAATACATGAAAGAAAAGAGCCAAAAACTCCCCCTCCCCCTTCCTACGTACATCACCAACCAGCCAGGAGTACTGATGCGCAAGGTTCCTCACCCTCGTGCTAGTCACCTGGCCAGTGACTACCACGAGCACCAAGAGGCTGGTAACTATAACATCTGTGAGACCCGTATGTATGTTTGTCTCTCTCCCTGTCTGTGTGTGAGTGCCAATGAATGCACCAGTTGACACGTGTCAATGAAGTATACTGTATTAACAAGTCTCTGTATTTGCAAACATTAAGTAAAGCACAATATTGATATTGTTACAATGTTGATCCTGTTGTCCTGGTGTTTGCACTATTGATACTATTTACCAAATTTCTGTGTTCACAATAAACGTGGCTTGTTGCCTTATCCCCTGAAAAAGGTCCTGTGATATTTGTTATTTGGATAACATTTGCTATCCAATGGAAACAAATGTTAGCCACTGCTCTGAACTGCTCCTTGGATCTGTGTTTAAGATTAATCCAGCTGACAGTCCTACGGAGAATGCATGGGACCCCTCGCCAGCTGTTCAAAACTGATGGTGCTAAATCAGACAAATCTTGGGGCTGTGACTGAGCAGGTGCTGACTTAACTCATAGACTCTGGGCCTGCTCCGACACCCGCAGAACTGAACTGCAGAGTTAATTATTTTCCTATCAAATAAAATTGTGTAATAAGACACACAGATAATTTAAAACCAAATGGATGTTAATTGGAAGCTGAATAAACCTGAAACACTTTAGTTATGCTGCGAACCAATAATTGTTAAAAGACAAGTCCTACAAAAGGAAATCCAAAAAGTGAGCAACCATGGCAGACTGGAGCACAGACATTGTAAGCTTGGCAACCGTGGAAAGAATTGAAAACCATCCCAGAAACACCCCAGAAACATGCTCAGAGCTATGGGATGTTTTCCTGGCAGTATCTCAATGATCCTATTTAATATATGGGGGCCCCCTTGCTTCCCCCTGCTCTATACCCACTTCCTTCCTGCCCCGTCTCTATCCCCTTCCTCTGAACTTTCCCTCTATTTGTTATTTTAATTTATTTTTTCTTTAACTAGTTGGATTTTTGGAAACAAATTTTGTTTTTTCGAAATTGTGTAATACAAATAATTGATTTACATTTTACCCCTCATATTACAGATCTCTTTCAAACGTATCTGTGGTTAGCTAGCAAATGGCTGATACATTGTGAACTGTTAATGTGCTATGAGAAGTTTAAGTGTCATTGGTTATGTCTGTTTGTTCTGTGTGTGTTTGTAGCTATTTAAAAATGTAATAAAATATAACATGACAAACCAAAGCCAGACCCAACAACTGCCCTGGCCCTGGCTCTGTCTGCCCTGTCCCGGGGCTGTGACACTGGCGGTGACTCGCTGCAGCTCAGCCCGGCCCGCTGGGAACAGCAGGAAGGGAAACGTCCCAGCCAGCGCCAGCCAACCCGCCTTCTCTGAGCTCAGGGAAGGGAAAGTGAAACTAACCCGCAGCGGCT
>VOCO01038114.1:0-10455 GCA_007922225.1 Emydura subglobosa
AGCAAGCTGCGCCTTGCCAGCCCGCCCCAGGTGGAGGGGGGGGACGCAGCGCTGTTCCGCCTGCCCGAGGAGGTGATGTCGCTCTACAACAGCACCCGCGACATGGTGCAGGACATGGCCCGCCAGCAGGAGGCGGCGCAGCAGTTCCAGAGCCCCCCGGACGAGTACTACGCCAAGGAGGTGCACAAGTTCTCCATGCTGCCCGTGAAAGACGGTGAGAGACCTGGGGTGGGGATCTCGGGTGGGTGCGTGGGCTGGGGCAGAGGGGACTAGTGCTTAGAGATGGGGAGCTGGGAGCCAGGACTCCTGGGCTCTGTCCCCAGCTCTGGGAGGGCAGAGGGGTCTAGTGGTTAAAGATGGGGGGGCTGGGAGCCAGGACTCCTGGGATCTGTTTCCAGTTCTGCCACTCACTCTCTGCCTGACTCAAGGCAAGTGCCTTGGTTTCACGGGGCCAAGATGATACCTGGTGTAAGTCTGTTGGTGCCGAAGGGGCATTGTGGGGAGAACAGTAAAGGCTCCTGGGGCAGGCGAAGCATCAACCCAGGGCTCTGAGATCTGCTAGATGTGGGCACTTAGTCCTTACTGGGCAGTTAGCAGCACAGGAAAGTGCCCGTCTGGATCAGAGCAGGAGCCCATCTACCCCAGTATCCCGTCTCCCCAGTGCCCAGTACCAGTTACTTTAGAGGAAGGTGCCAGGAAGATAACGATGGTATAACCTGTCACCAGGGGAAGTCCCTTCCTGACCCTGCTGCTTAGAGGTCAGCCGATACCCTGAAGCTTAAGTGTCTATAGCCACGTTGGTTCTTGTTTAACCCTTGGCATTCCATAAATGTCTAGCCTTGTCTGAATCCTGCTGAGCCTTTGGCCTCCCTGGGATCCAGTGGCAGCGAGTTTCACAGGCTAATGCTGTGGGGTGGGTAAACAATGTCCTTGTAATCCATGGTGAATGTTTCCATCCTTTCAGTTTTGTAGAATTACTCCATTATGTGTGTGGTGAGAACGCTTCGAGCCCCTGACCGAGATCAGGGACCCCATTGTGCCGGGCGCTGCACAGACCCCAGCCAAGATCAGGGCCCTGCGGCCTGATTCTCAGTCACACTCGGGCCCCTTTGGGGTGGGATCAACCCCTTGAGAATCTCCTCCACACAGGGGCCTCCCAAGATTATCTGGAGCTTATATAAGGGCCCTGCTTCCAGCATAGGGGGCAGATCGGGGACGTGGCTGGAGCGCACTGAGTGGTGGCCATTCCCTGCCCCCCAGGACCCATCGGTGGCAGTGTGAATTAGAGCAGCCCAGAGGCTGCTGTAGCTGACGCCACGAGGCTGGGCAGGTCCCACAATGCAGAGTGCAAAGAGTTAAAATCACCGTAACCCCCTTTCCCCTGCAGAGCTGGAGGGAGCTGAGTCTCGAAGGCAGATTCACCCACTGGGCCTGGCCTTTTCAGGAGTTCCCTCCCCCAAAGCAGGATTTGCCGGTGGAACTCCCTGCCACTAGGTCTCCTTGGGAGCCTGGGGCTGGGAGCTGAGCCTGGCTGGACTTGCCTGCAGAGAAGGAGGCTATCCAGAGAGGGTTAGAGCAGAGCGGAGAAGCTGGGCAGGCCTCGACGCCCCTATGCTGCCCCCTAACCACTGGTGGGCAGGTTATCTCATCAGTGTCCAGTGTGCGGAGTCCCTTGCGCCTTCCCCTGAGGGAGCTGCAGCAGCCGAGATATCGTGCTAGATGGGCCCCTGCTCCGATCCAGCCTGGCTATTGCTACCTCCCGAATTATTTTATTGCGCAAGTCACAAGGTCTGGAGACTTGGATGCCTCCAAATCGGCACATCCCAGCTGCCTTCTCTCTCGAGCCCGAGCCCGGCTGCCGCCCCGACCCAAATTCCCTCCCTGTTCTCATTTCCGCCGCCGGGGAGCTCTTTGCGGAGAGTAATAATGCGTGATGAAGCTGTCTCAGGCCGTGGTGAAATGTCCCAGCCCTTCCTTGCCCTGGGGCCATGTCTCAGCGCAGAGCTTCCAGCTGTAATTACTGCCTGGGCTTGCTGGCTCAGCTGCTGTCTGCACGGGATGGGTTACGGCCCGTGAGGGGCTCTGCCTCGGGAGGGGTGGGTGTCCACAGGAGCACAGGGAATTCCCCCCCCCCCTTCCCAGATCTGGCTCAGCACATCGGGCCCTCGCAGGTGCTGTCTGCCTTTCGACAGCAGGGATGTGTTTGCCAAGTCGGAGCCAGAGGCCAGTGTCTGGGCTCCCCTGGCAGCGCCTAGAGATACTGTGATATCACTGTAGTGCCTACAAACCTCATCCCTGACCAAGGCTCCATCGTGCCGGGCGCTGCGCAGACCTTGGCCGAGATCAGGGGCCCGGCGTGCCAGGTGCTGTACAGACCCCGGCTGAGATCAGGGGCCCGGCGTGCCAGGTGCTGCACAGACCCTGTGCCCAGGAGCTCTCAGCTTGACCTGTCAAGTGGGGCTCATTCTCCCCGTTAGAGGGCTGAGGCCCAGGGCAGGGCAGGGACCTATTTCTCGTTGTACGGTCTGTGGCTGAGCTGGGAGCACTCTGCAGATCCTCTGCGGTCCAGCGCTGCTTGGTAACCATGAGGCTGCACTGCCCATGGCCCCCTCGCCCTTATCTGCCGGGCACAGCGTGTGCCGCAAGCTGCTGCCTGGCCTGTGTGTGCTGCAGGGCGCCGAGCAGGGCTACAGTGGTCGAGGGGCTGTGGGGGGCTTGGCACATCCAGGGCTGAAACTGCCAACAACCACAACTTCACTGTCGCCAGGACCCTGCGTGTGTGGGGCTGAGCCGAGGGCACGGCCAGGGGTCCAGGAGCCAGGACTCCTGGGTTCTGCCTCTGACTGGGCTGGGGCTCAGCACAGAGTCCTGGAGTGGCAGAGGATTGCTTGGGGTCAGGGGCCCTGGGAGTGAAGTACAGGGGTTAAAGGCGGGCAGCTGGGCGCCAGGACTCCTGGGTCCTATCCCCAGCTCCGCCACTGATTTGCTGAGGGAGCTACGGCAGATCACGTCCCCCGGTGCGTGCCTCAGTTTCCCATCAGTGACTGTGAAATTAGGGCTCAAATACCGACCCTGGGTTTCCAGATGGCTGAAGTGGTTGGGAATGTGTGGGGCAGAGGCAAGTTGTTCCTGGAGGGCCCTGGGGCCCGTGGCCAGTTCTGCTGTGGGAAAGGCAGGGATCAGACCCCAAATCCCCCGCCCCACAGGCGAGGTGAGTTAAACACCTCCCAGCCAGGCCCACTGCTGCCAGCCCCCCGGCATCTGTCTGGGGCACTGCCCCTGGACCTCCAGCACAGCTGGGGAGAGTGAGGATTGGGGGGGCACTCACCCAGCCAGCCAGTCTGCAGCAGGGTTGGGGATAGAACCCAAGTGTCCTGGCTCCCACCTCCCCTGCTCTAGCCACTAGACACCACTCCCCTCCCAGAGCTGGGATAGAACCCAGGAGTCCTGGCTTCCGCCCCCAAAGCCGCCAAGGCTGCAGCTAACAGCCTGGCCCATGGCTGGCGCGTGCAGGGCGAGGTGGCTGGCCAGGCCTTCCCGTGTGACACCCTCCCCCCCACTTCTCCGTGCCCCAGCCCGGCCCCCTTGCCCAATGTGCCCGCCCCCAGGGCCAAGTCATTCCAGCTCCAAGCGACGGGTCCACAAAGCGTCTTTAGTGCGAGCGGCCGGGGCCCAGTTACTCAGCAAACCACAGAGCACAACACATCCGGCCAGAGCCATGTGTGTGTCTGAGCTGGGGCGGGGGCTGGGAGCTAGGACACCTGGGTTCTATCCCGGGCTCTGGGAGGGGAGTGGGGTCTAATGGTTGGAGCAGGGCGGGGACTGGGAGCCAGGACTCCTGGGTTCTATTCCTGGGTCTGGGAGGGGAGTGGGCTCCAGTGGTTAGAGCAATGCCAGGCACCGCACAGACAAGCTGCCGGCGGGTTCAGGGACAGGCGGCAGCTTGCACCCCGTGGGGCAACTGGGCCCAGGGACTCGCCCATGGACAGTAGAGGCAGAGCAGGGAATTAACCGCAGCTCTCCTGAGTCCCGGCCCAGCGCTGCCAGCACCAGGCTGTGCCCCCCGCGCCAGCCCCTCGGCACCATCCCCAGCTGGAGGGAACATGTCAAATGTCTGCAGAACTAACCCCCCCCCACCCGCAGCTTCCTCCTTTCCTCCCTCTTCTCCTGGCTTCTCTCCTCCTCGCTCATTCTTCCAGCCCGTCTTTCCTTTGCTTGCATCCCCTCCTCTCCAGCCAGGCTTCCGCGCTGGCTGCCTCATTCATTTCTTCCGTCGCGTCTGTCCTTCCTTGGCTGGTTTGTGCCTGTCTCCCGCTCGCTCTTTCTTGTCCTGGCTCAGCCCTTCCTGCTTTCGCTTTCTGTGTTCGTTTCTTTCCTTTTTCCCTCGCCATCCAGCCATCCGTCTGTCCATCCGTCCCCTGACTGTTGGATATTCCCCAGGCCTTTCTCAGCAACCCCATTAAATCCTTATTTTATCCCCACCCCCAGCCCTGACCCAGGGTGCAGGGGCTGAGTGCAGTTTGTTTGAGGTTTTGGCCCAGCCAGACCTGGTGGGGGGATGGGACGGCGTCAAAAGCCCTTTTGATCCAAAGGGAAAATGGCTTAAAATAGCCTCTTCCTGCCGTGTGTGGGGGGGGGGGGGGGGGCAGAGCGTGGCCTAGGTGGGATGTGGCATGGGGAGGCATATGGGGGATGGGGGGACATGAGGCCAAGAGGCGAGGGGAATGTGCGGGGGGGAGGCAGGGAGTAGGCACAAGGCTGGTGGGAGGGGAATGTGTGGGAGTGAGGGGCACCGGCAGAGCTGGGGGGGATCCCGTGCTGGGCTAGCAGGGGGCTGCGGGTCGGGAGTGAGGGGCACCGCGCTGCATGCTCACGCCCTGTCTCCCTGCAGCCAGCTACAAGGCGTGGGAAAGGACCAGCCAGTACACCTTCTTCCTGTTCAACGCCTCGCAGGTGCGGGCGCAGATCAGCAGCGAGGCCCTGCTGCACCGCGCCGAGCTGCGCATGCTGTCCCAGAAGCCCTCACCCGACAAGTGGGGCACTGTGCAGCAGGTGAACCTGTACCAGGTGCGCTGAGTCCGGGGGAAGGGGCGGGGTAAGGCTGGAGCAGGGAAGGCGGGGCTAGAGGAGATACGTGGGGTTGTGGGTGGAGCCTAGTGGAGAAGGGTGGGCTAGAGCAGTTGGGGGTGGAGCAAAGTGAATTGTGGGCGGGGCACAGAACGGGGTGGGGCCAGAGCAGGTGGGAAGAGAATAATGGATTGTGGGTGGTGCAGAGGGGCTGGTTGGGGTGGGCAGGGTCTGTGGGGCAGGCTGGGAGCTGGATGGGGCCTGTGGGGCAGGCTGGGGCTGGGCGTCTCTCCCCCCCACCCCAGCGTGCTGGCTCACGCCTGTCTCCCCACAGTGCTATGGGAACAAGTCCCGGCACTACCTGGCCAGTCGCTCGGTGCGGCTGGGGGCCGAGGAGGAGTGGCTGGCCTTCGACGTCACCAACGTGATCCGCCAGTGGCTGAGCAGCCAAGGTGAGGGCGGCCCCCTCCGGGACACACCGCACCCCCTGCTGCCCCTGGGACCCCAGGGTGTGTGATTGACCTGGGCACCCAGCTCTCCCCAGACCCAGCGCAGCGTCCCATCCTTCCCGGTCCCCTCCAGCCCCCCATCCCTGCGCTGGGCGTTACTCTCCGGGCTGCTCTAATGCGAGCTGCGCCCCCTATGGGCTCTGGGCTGAAGAGAATAGCCACAGCGCAGTGGGGTCTAGTGGTTAGAGCAGGGGGTGCTGGGAGCCAGGACTCCTGGGTTCTCTCCCAGCTTGGGGAGGGGGTCTAGTGGTTAGAGCAGCGGGGGCTGGGAGCCAGGACTCCTGGGTTCTCTCCCTGGCTCGGGGGCTTGCCTGGTTTGTGAATGGAGGGGAGGTGTTGGCAGGGATGGCTGTGCCTGACATTCCCCGCCCCCCCCCCCCCCCCCCGCCGCTGCAGGGGATCTTGTCGCGCGTGGGGCAGGCACCCCCTGCCCCCCAGCACATTCTCATGTCCCGTTCACCTCTTTCAGCGCCTGTGGAGGTCTTTAAACTGAGCGTTGACTGTTCCTGTGAGCCCAACAGCCCCCCGGAAGAGCTGAAAGTGATCATACACGGTAGGACGCCTGGGTTCTATCCTGGAGCTGGGAGAGGAGTGGGGTCTAGTGGTTAGAGCAGAAGGGGGCTGGGATCCAGGCGCCTCAGCATGTACCTTGGTTTCCCCTGCTTGCAGTGGGTCATGCAGTGGAAACACTGAGACATCCCCTCCCCTGCCCCCGTGGCCCTCGGTCCCTGGGTGTCATCCAGCGGCCCTGAGCTGCCAGGCTCCTGGGCTGGGCCCATGGGGGCCTCCTCCCACCCTGAATAGCCTCTCCTGAGGTGTGCCCAGAGGATGGGTCCCTACCCCCTTCCAGCAAGCCCCTCCGCCCTGCTGGGCCCCCCCTCACGGGGGAGAGCGGAGCTCAGGCTCCGTGGGGCTGAGGCTGGGCAGGAGGTTTCAGGGACCCCCCGTCCGATGCGCCCCGCTAACGGGAGCTCCGTCCCTTCAAGGCTTCGAGAAGAAGCGGGGGGACTTGGAGACTGTGTCCGCCACGGCCCAGAAGCTGCCCTACATACTGGTGATGTCCACGCCCCAGGAGCATGCCAATCACCTGCAGAGCTCGCGCCACCGCCGCGCGCTGGACACCAACGACTGCTTCAGGTGAGCGCGGGCCTCACACGTGGGGGGCTGCCTGGGGGCATCGCGGAGGGTGGGGGACCCAATCTGGGACATCACGGGCAAACACAGGTCTGAGGAGACAGCGGGGAGATTCCCTCACATGAGGAGAGGGAGGGGCTGCCCTTCTGGGGGTGACACATAGCTACATCCCGTCCCGGTGCACGGAGCTAAGCCCTGGTATCCCTGTACCCCAGAACCCTCCAGTCCTGCTGCCAGTCCTGGACAGCCCCAGTGTCTGTCAGCTGGGAGGGGAGCGGGGTCTAGTGGTTAGAGTGGGGGGGGGGGAGTCTCTCCCAGCTCTGGCCGCCTCCCCTCTGTTGGTTGTGTGGTATCAATGCCCCAATTGGTCCCCTCCCTGCAGGATGGAGGAGAAGAATTGCTGCGTGCGGCCGCTCTACATCGACTTCCGCAAGGACCTGCAGTGGAAGTGGATCCACGAGCCCAAGGGCTACATGGCCAACTTCTGCATGGGCCCCTGCCCCTACATCTGGAGCTCCGACACCCAGTACAGCAAGGTGGGGCGCCGGGGGCAGGGCTGGGAGCCGGGACACCTGGGTTCTGTCCCAGCTCGGGGAGGGGGGTCCCATGGTTAGGTCAGGGAGCCAGGATTCCTGGGTTGGTTCTCGGAGAAGTCCGGTTTGGAGCTGGACTCGAATGTGAGTTGCCCTCCCTGTGGGCGCTGGGGGGGGGGGCTCTGGGACCAGTTGGGCCCTCCCTGCTCACCCCAAGCTGCTGCTGTCACCAGCCTGTCGCTGTCCCGTCCCCCCAGCCTGTCGCTGTCCCGTCCCCCTAGCCTGGTGTGGGATCGGCCTCCCCAGGTGCCCTGGCACCCTCAACCCCCTCCCAGGCAGGCTCGGCACCCTGGGGAGACTGAAGGGAACAGCCCCCGTCTCCCACTCCCCACCCCCAGGGCCAGCCAGTCCCCCGACAAATACCGAACTAGCCTTGGCTGATTTTCCGTAGGTCCTAGCGTTATACAACCAACACAACCCTGGAGCCTCGGCTGCACCGTGCTGCGTCCCCCAGACCCTGGAGCCCCTGCCCATCGTCTACTACGTGGGGCGCAAACCCAAGGTGGAGCAGCTGTCCAACATGATCGTCAGCTCCTGCAAATGTAGCTGATCGCCCGGGCACTTGGGTAGCTGGACTCCGGTGGGGCGGGGCTGAGAAGAAAAAAACTCAACCCTCCCCCCCCCCCAATAACGGGGGGGGGGGGAATCGTGGGGGCTGAGAAGAAGAAAACTCAATCCTCCCCTCTCCCGAAGAACGGAGGGGGGGGGATCGTGGGGGCTTTTTAAATAGGGTTTTGTGGACTCATTTGAATTTCTATTAATTGTTTGTTTGGGGGTCGTTGTTTTTTTTGTAAATTTCCTCGGTGTTTTGGGGTGAAAATCTTGAATTATTTGTAATTTAAAAAAAAAGGGAGAGCGAGAGAATGATTTAAAGAGGTTTCGTTTTATGGTTGGTTTGACCGGAAATCCTTGAGTTGGGGGGGGTTCACTTAAAAATGAGAGAAAAGGACGACAACTCCATCGCTGGAACCCACCAATATCCCGGCCAATGAACGGGTTGCGCCGTCGCTTTAATGTATAACTTATGGGCGGGGCCAGGGGATGTCACCATGGCACCTGTGGCATGGTGGCAGCCCAAGTCGAAGGCCATTGGAGGACACGGGGAGGGGTGGATGCCGACACATTGCACACGTGGACTGAGCACCATGGGAACTAGTGTGACCGGGAGTGTGACTCCACCCCTTCGTGCAACGTGGCTCGGCCCACAGGATGTTTGACTCCACCTCCTCGTTAGCAGGGCCTGCCTTCTGTTCTATTCTTGACTAGTCATTGGCTTGGCAGCCACAGGGGGCGGGCCCTGCAGGCAGTGTGACTCCACCCACACAATGTGACCCCTCCCACCCACCATGTGGCTCCCCCTCCAGACCCCACCTCCTCGTCAGGGGAGCCCACCTGCCACTCTATCACAGTGGCTGGGCAGCACATGCAGACCACATAGCTCTGCCCCTGAATGTGACTCCGCCTCCAGACATCTGGCCCCGCCTACTCACCAGGGCTTCCCACCACCTGCTCCGGGCGCCTGTGGGACTGGGCAGAGGGGAAAGGACGGGGAGAGAGAGGTTGGCATGTGGGGGAATGGGCTGGGTTTGCTCCCTGCCTCTGTGGTTGACAGTCAGCTCGATTTGGGGCTGTCACGGCTCCACCCCAGACACCCCTGGACACAGGTTTCTAGTCCGACCCCTCCGGAGGGAGCTCAGACCCCCTGGACTCCTGCCAGACAGAGCACAAGCTCCCCACTCCCCGCTGCTCTAACCACCAGGCATCACTCCCCACCGTAGCCAGGGATAGAACCCAGAAGTCCTGGCCCCCTGCCCTGGTGTGTGTGTGTGTGGGGGGGTGTTTGGAGCTGGCTGTCCCCCACTCTGGCATCACTGCAGGATCCCTCCCAACTGCTCCCCCCCAGCCTCGGGTGCACCCCAGCCCAGGGCGAGGCTGTGACAGCAGGGCCTGCTCGGGGTCTGTGCCCAGGCTGCCCTGTGAGCCAAGCCAGGCTCTGGTTACCGCCCCCCCCCTCCCAAATCTGGGTGTCACCCGCCAGCCCCAGGGCAGGGGGCAGCGCCTGTGGCTGAATCCCACCATCCCAGCCCTGCGGTGGGCATGTGGGGGCCCGTTCGCTCCTCATCCCTCTGCCCGTCAGAGCTGGGTTCTGCCCAGCCTGGCTTTACCCCCTGCCCCTGTGGGGCTCTGCTCAGGGCTGCTGAGCCCCATCCCAGAGATGGCTGCATGTGAGCACCTGGGTGAGGGTGCCCTGCCTGACCGTCCCTGGAGGCGACTCAGGGGCCGTCCCCATACAGCGGGTGGGGGATGGTGGGGTGTCCCGGGGGGCTGATGCAGCTGAGTGCGTCATGGCCCCAAGTACGGCAGGCGCTGGGGTAGCATGGGCTGAGCTGATGCCCCCGGGCGTGAGCCTAACACGACAGGGTAAATAGCTACCACTTCACCAGCACATTGTCACGTTCCGGCCTGGCCCGTGGCCACGACGCAGCGACTCGGGATCAGCTCATCCCCTCGCAATTTCCTGTTAACCTTAGTGCACTTGTCCGGCGCTGTGATGCAGCCACCTCTGGGGTGAGCCGTGGGGACTGTTTATACAGGGACCCCCCTCACAGCTTTCCAGACACACAGGGATTGGCTCAGGGCTGCTCTTGAATCTTGGCTCAGCCACGCGCCCCCTCTCCCCTCGACTCCTACCAGCCAGGGGCTAAGACTAGCACTGGGACCAGCATGTTGGGACACCAGCAGAGCTGGGTGCGGCGGGAGATGGTCCCAGAGCTGGGCTAGCAGGGGGCTGCGGGGCGGGACTGAGGAGCACCAGTAGCGCTGTGCGATGGGTATTTAGTTGCCCAACCCCTGCCCCGGCTGCACCCAGCACTCTGGGCCCTTCCAGTCCATGACGCCCCGGGGGCCGCGGCCACCCACCCTGCCGGAGAGACACCCCCCCCACTTCCTTGGGCCCGTGCTAGGTGTCAGATCCAGGGTCAGCTGGGGCCCGTCCCAGGAGGCTGCTGGGACTCGCCGGGGAGGCGGTGCGGAGAGGGAGAGATCCAGGGTGGGGGAACGCCTGGCACCACCCCGCTGGGATGGGAGCTGCCAGCGCCTGTGTCAGCAGCACTGTCTGCTGCGGAGCCACCCCACGCACCGCCCCCCCCCCC